>VMDR010034717.1:0-10978 GCA_007922815.1 Macrotus californicus | reverse complement strand
GCAAGCATGCCTTTGGCTTTAAATTTGTAGCTCGTGTCTTCTGCCATGTTGATGCTTCATATACTATATAGTGATCCAGGAAAAAAGTGACGTGTCTGTATGTCTTGATTCAAAATTTTCTCCCACATCACTGAAGTGTCCTATTATTTCCAGTTTATTTTCTGTTTCTTTCCTTCTTTTCTTAATTTTAATTAAATTTTTGCATGAACTTATTTCTAGATTCTCTATTCTGCTTCTGACCCTTCTTTTAATTTATCTACCATATCACATTTATAAATACTTTTTAAAGTTATTATTTCTTTATCCTCACCAGAAAACATTTTTTTCATTGCTTTTATTTATTTATTATTATTTTTTTAAATACATTTTATTGATTATTTCATTGCTTTTAGAGAGAGAGGGAGGGAGAGGGGAAGGGAGAGAAAGAAACATTGATGTGAGAGAGAAATTTCAATTGGCTGCCACCCATTTATGCTCTGAATGGGGATTGAATCCTCAACCTAAGTATGTGACCTGACTAGAAATCAAACCCACAACCTTTTGGTTATGGGATGATGCTCCAACCCACTGGGCCACATCAGCCAGGGCACATATGGAGTTATTTTATGGGCTTTTTATTTCCTAGCAAAATAAATTTTGCTCTCTGTGTCTGTTTAAACACGTCCTTCCTTTAGTTGCTCCTCCCCATCTTTTTGTAAAGGTTGGCTCTGATCATAGCTAGTTTTTGTATCTAGCACAGCTCATAATAAATTTAGACTCCTACAGTTTTATACTTTCTGGTCCCATAATTTCTATGCCTTTCTAGAATAAGCTATTTCAGTTGTTTCAACAATGTTATCTACTATTATTTAACAATACAAGAGACAACAGGAAATCCCTGTGACATTTGAAAAGATATTGCATCGATGTGTATTTTATCAAATTTTATTTTAAGAATTATTTTCTGCATTAAAATAAACACTTCCTATAACATATTAAATCTAATACTTTAATAATGTACATTGACTAACAATGACAAATAGTGTATTTAATTTTTATATTGCATATATAATGTTCTCATTTTTCATTTGGTTTTGGTTTGAGATTTGTAACACTAAAGGCAATTGTCACTGTGACGTTGGATATGCCCCTCCTTCTTGTGAAACATCACATTCATCCCCAGGAGGAAGTGTGGATGATGGGTTTTGGCTTTTGTCCGAAGGTTAGTATCTAGATCAGTGAGTTCCATTAGGACTTTCTACACTTCTAAAAATATTCTACATCTCCACTTTCGATGTGGCTGTTGAGCACCTGGTGTGTGGATAGTGAAACTAAGGAACTAAAATGTCCATTTTATTGTACTGTATTTAATTTAAATTTTAAATAGCCACTTGTGACTAGTGGCTATTATATTAGTGTAGCTCTAAATTATACTGTTAATCAAAATTTTGTATACACTTTTAATTTGAATCCAGAATTAAACATTTTAATAGGCTTCTGCTCAGTTTTAACTATGGTTCCCCAAATATTTCTATTTATACAGCAGAGATTTCTAGGTTTGTGTTATTAAATTATAGAATAGGTGATAGTTTTATTATATAGTCTATAGTCCAAGGATGTTCACTCTTGTGATATGCTAATTTGTAACCAAGTTGCAGCTTTAAAGTTAACCATACTATTGAAAGGTAAAAATAATCATCTTTCATACCCATAGCATACACATAGTAAGTGGTACAAAACACTTTTGCACTTACTTGGTGAGCATTCAGGAACAAATGTAGTATATTTGATTTTTCTAAACTTCACAATGTATAAATCTCATCACAGTTTAATTCTATTATTGTTTTTCCATTATTGGCACTTTTGTTGTTATGTATTTTATTTATATATTATGTTATAGACCTGATAGTACGTTATTCACAATAAATAAATAATTGTTAAATTTTTTAAAATACAAATATTTACATTTGCCCACCTATTTACTGTTTTGTAGGGCTTTTCAACTCTTTTGCATTCAACCTTTCAACATTCAAATTTCCATATGAGTCTTTGTTTTAGCCTGAAAAAACTTCCTTTTGTATTTCTTTTTTTGTGTGTATCTTGTGGTGACCATATGTCTCAGTCTTAGTTTTTCTTGAAAACATTTTTATAATGTCTTAGTTTGTGAAGGGTAATCTTCACTGGAACTGCATTTCTACATTGAGAATTGTTTCTCTCAGGAGTTCACAGATGTAAGCACATTATATCCAGGTTTCCATTTTCTGATGAGAATACAGTTGTCATTATTCATGTCAATAATATAATGATTCTTTTATTTTTTGTCTGAGTTTCAGACTTATTTTCTATTTTTGATTTTTCACAGTTTCACTAAGGTTTACCAAGATGTGTTTTTCTTTGAATTTATCCTGCTCAGGTGGGCTCTTGAATTTATAGGGCAATGTATTCTTGGCAATTTTGGTGAAAAAACCCAGCGATTGTCTCTTATTTATTTAAAAAAATATGTTTATTTATTTTTAGAGAGAGGGCTAGGGAGAGAGAAAGAGAGGGAGAGAAACATCAATGTGAGGTTGCTTCTCGAGCACCCCCTACTGGCATGTGCCCTGAGTGGGCATCAAACTGGCGACCCTTTGGTTCCCAGGCTGGCGCTCAATCCACTGAGCCCCACCAGCCAGGGCTCTTTATTAATATTTATTTTTATTAAACACATTTGGCTTAGAAAATTTATACACATTAGCATTTTTACTGTGTGGTATACAGCTGTATGGGTACAGAAAAAAAATGAACAGACTTTTGTTCCCATCAACTCTTGTCATGATACACAACAGATCTATCACACAAACCCTCCCTCTGGCTTCCCCTTTACACTCATTCCCTACTGCTAATTCCTGCAAAGCAATTACTTGTTCTCTGTCCCTAAAGATTTTCCTTTTCAGAATATCATGTGCATTTGAGACTCATTCCTGTTGTCATATGTTTTAATAGTTAATTCATTTCTGTTTTTAAGTAGTCTTCTATTGAAAAGATATACTATAGTTTGCTAATTGATTCACTCATTGAAGATTCTTTGGGTTGTTTCGAAATTTTGGCAGTGAAGAATAAAGCTGAAGTAAAAGTGCACATAGGATTTTATATACACATAATATACATACATAATATACATATATTCCCACTTCTTTGTGGGTATACACCTTGCTGTAAGATTGCTGGGTCACTTACTAAGTGTATTATTTTTTAGTGAGAGTATTTTTAATTTTATAAGAAACAAACTATTTTCAAAAGTAATTGTGTCCTTTTTCCTTCTCCCCATTCATCAATGAGAGATCCCTCCAGTTTCTCTGCACAGATAGCTCACACTTCACAAGCATTTGACATTGTTTTGGTGTTGTTGTTGTTGCTTTGTTTTGCTAGTTTTAGACATGCCGTTATATTCTATTGAGTTTTTATTTAACTTTATGTAAAAATAATTGTAGATTCACAAAGAATTCCAAAGAAATGTAGAAGGAAGTTCTCTATACCCGTTAGCCAGCCTCCGTCCACAGAAACTTGTCTCAGTACTGTAGTGCAAAACCAGGAAATGGACAAGGGTGAAATGCACAGACATTTTCCAAACTTCAGCAGTGTACCTGCACTCATGTGCATGTATGTGTGTGCTGTTGTGATTGCACATGTGTGTTTATGTATTTACTTCTGTGCAATTTTGCCACATGTTCAAATTGGTGTATTCGCCACCACAATCAAGATATAGAACTGTATTGTCACTACGTGTAGCTAATATTACTCCATGTAGCTACACTGACCCCCTCCATACCTCATTTTTAAATCCTGGCAAACACTTAGCTGCTCTCTGTTTCTCTAAATATGTTATTTCATGAATGTTACATACATATATTCATACAGTTTGTGTCTCTTTAAGATTGGCTTTTATTCTTTCTCATGATTTCCATGGACTGAATCTGAGTTGTTGCATATATGAGTATTTCATTCCTTTTTATTGATGATTGGTATTTTTGTATAGATGTATAAAAATTTATTTAATTATTCACTCACCAAAGGACATGTAGTTGGTTGCCATTTTTTGCAATTCTAAATAGATCTGCAATGAACATTCATGTAGAAGACTTTGCATAAAGGTAAATTTTTAATTCTCTGAGAAACATGCCCAAGAGTGAAATTGGTGGGTTGATGGTAAGCCTTTTCCAGGGTTTTATTTTTGTAGAAATTCAAATTTTATTTTATTTTATTTTATTTTATTTTATTCAAGTACGGTTGTCTCCATTTTCCCCCAACCACTCTTCCCCACCCCACCCACCCACACCTGTCACCCTCAATCCTACCCCCATTTGGCTTTGTCCATGTGTCCTTTATACATGTTCCTTGTATACCTTTCACTTTCCCCCATTGTCCCCCTCCTCTCTGGTTACTGTCAGTTTGTCCTTTATTTCTACAAACTGACAAGCAAACAATAACCTTTACAGTTTTAAAAAGTGACTGCCAAACTATTCCAGAGTTGCTGACCATTTGACATTTACATCAACAATATATGAATGACCCAGGTTTTTTTTCATCCTCGCCAACTATATTTTTAAGCCATTCAATTAGGTATGCAAAATATCTCATTGTGGTTTTAATTTGCACTTCCCTAATGGATAATGATGTTGAATACATTTAATGTGTTTATTTGGCATCTGTATATTTTCAGTGAAAAGTCTGCTCTGCTCTGTTTTTCTCTGCATTTGTCTGATTACCAATTGTAAAATGTCTTTCTCCATCAATATTCTTTTTTAGCACTATGAGCAGTAAAAGAAAATTTGCAAATTCTCTGTTATGTTCAATAGAAGCACAAATAAAGAGACAGAAGTTGACCCTAGGGCTCTTTTGCACCTTCTTAGAAGTTGACACATTACTTTGGGCAACAAAATAAGAAAGCTGAAATTTTCCAATTGGCATACAATTGGGAGCTCAGATATAAACCCTCACATATGTGGTCTAACGATTTTCCACATACATGTCATGACCATTCCATGAAGGAAAGGACAGTCTTTTCAGCAAATGGTATTGGGATAATAGACATCAATAAGCAAAAGAATAAACTTGGACCTTTACTTAAGCCATATGCAAAAATTAACTACAAGTGGGTCAGAAATTTAAATGTGAGAGCTAAAATTATAAAATTCTTAGAAGAAAACATAGGGAGAAATATTTAAAACATTGGGGTTTGCAATGATTTCTTGGATATGGCAGCAAAAGTACGGAAAACAGAAGTAGATAAGTTTGAATTCATCATAGTTAAAAACTGTTTTCTAGCAAAGAGCACTATCACCAAAAGGAAAAGGTGCCCCATGGAATTGGAGAAAGTGCTTGCAAATTATATATCGGATGAAGAATTAATACCCATAATATGTAAATAACTCCTACAATTCAACACCAAGGTAACAACTAACGCAATTAACAAATGGGTAAAGGAGTGGAAAAAAACATTTTTCCTAAGAAGATACTTACAAGGCCAATAAACCCATGAAAAGCTGCTCAACATCACTAATTGTTAGGGAATTCCAGGTCAAACCTACAACTAGTAGGAGAGCTGTTACCAAAAAATTCAGAAAATATCAAGTGTTGAGAAGGATCCAAAGAAGCTGGAGCCCCTGTGTATGGCTGATGGAATGTAAAATTATGCAGCCTCTGTGGAAAACAGTATAGTGGTTCCTCAAAAGATTTAGCATAGAATTACCATATTATCACAATATTGCAATTCCACAGCTAGATATACACCACAAGAATTAAAAGCAAGGACTCAAACAGATATTTATGCAGCCATTTCCATAACAGCATTATTTACAATAGAGAAAAGGTAGAAACACCCAAATGCACATTGACAGATAAATAAATGAAATATGGCATATTCATGTGGTGGAATATTATTTAGCTTTGAAAAGGAATAAAATTCTGGCATGTGCAAAGATGTGGATGGAACTTGAACACCTTATGCTAACGAATAAGCCAGCCACATCTAGATGTGATAGTGAATGAGTCTGCATTTTTGAGGTACTTAGAGTGGTCAAATTCATAGAGAGAAAGCACAATGGTAATTGTCAGGGAGTGTGACTTTGGCATAGGCTATGTTACAGAAGACACCAAAGCACAAGCAAAGAAACAAGGAATTGGCTGAACTTCCAAATGAAGAACTTTTGTGCGACGAATAAGTGATATAACCTAGAAAATGAGACAAACTATGGAATGGAAGAAAATATTTGCAAATCTTATACTTGATATGCATCTTGTGTATCCAGAATATATAAATCTTACAAGTTTAAAATAAAAATACAACCTAATGAAAAATAAGGTTTTAAAAACATTATTGTTCTTCAGTTACCGTTATCCTGCCTTTTTCCCCATGGATCTCCCCTACACCATCCCCTGTACCCGCAGAGTCAATCCCTGCCCATTTTTCATGCCCATGAGTCTCCCATCTGTGTTCCTTTGCTTGACCTTTCCTCTTCTTTCCCCCATAACTCCCCTTCTCCCTCCCCTCTGGTCACTGTCAATTTGTTCTTTATTTCCAAGTCCTTGGTTCTACTTTGCTCATTTGTTTGTTTTGTTGATTAGGTTCCACTAATAGGTGAGCTCATACAGTATTTGTCTTTCACCACCTGGCTTTTTTCACTTAGTATAATGCTCTCCAGATCCATCCATGCTGTGGTGAAGAGTAGCAGCTCCTACTTTCTGCTGTGTAGAATTCCATTGTGTAAAGGTACCACAGTTTTTTGATCCACTCTTTGACTGATGGGTGCTTAGGCTGTTTCTGGCACTTGGCTATTGTAAATTGTGCTGCTATGAATATTGGGATGTATAGGTTCTTTTGAATTGGTGTTTCAAGATTCTTAGGGTATATCCCAGCAGTGGGATTGCTGGATGGAAAGGCAGTTCGATATTTAGTTTTTTGAGGAAATTCTATAGTGTTTTCCACAATTGCTGTGCCAGTCTGCATTTCCACCAACACTGTACTAGGGTTCTGTTTCTCCACAACCTCACTAGCACTTGTTTTTGTTGATTTATTAATGATGGCCATTCTGACTGGTGTGAAGTGGTATTTCTCATTGTGGTTTTAATTTGCATCTCTCTGATGGCTAGTCATTTAGAGCATCTTCTCATATGTCTATGGACACCTCTATGTTCTCCTTGGAGAAGTGTCTGTTCAAGTTCTTTGCTCATTTTTTAAGTGGATTGTTTGTCTTCCTGCTGTGGAGCCATGTGAGTTCTTTATATATTTTGGAGATCAAATTGTTGTCCGAGTCATCATGGGCAAGTATGTTCTCCCATATAGTTGGTCCCCTTTCCAGTTTGCTGATATTTTCTTTAGTCATGCAGAAGCTTTTCAGCTTTTCAGTAGTCTCATTTATTTATTCTTTCCTTTATGTCCCTTGCCCTAGAGGATATATTGATGAAAATATTGCTGTGTGGTATATCTGAAATTTTCCTGCCTATGTTTTCCTCTAGAACTTTTATACTGTCACAACTTATATTTAAATCTTTGATCCATCCTGAGTTTATTTTGGTGTATGGTGTAAGTTGGTGGTCGAGTTTCATTGTTTTGCATGTACTTGTCTAGATCTCCCAACAGCATTTATTGAAGAGCTATTTTTGCTCCATTTTATGTTCCTGCCTCCTCTATTAAATATTGACGGACCATACTGAGATGGATTTCTGGGTTCTCTACTTTGTTCCATTGATTTATGGGTCTGTTTTTATGCTAGTACCAGACTTTTTTGACTACAGTGGCCTTGAAATATAGTTTGATATCAGGTATTGTGATACTTCCTACTTTGTTTTCCTTTCTCAAAGTTGCTGTAGCTATTCGGAGTCATTTATAGATTCTCATAAATTTTTGAAATATTTGTTCTATATCTGTGAAAGTGTCATTAGTGTTTTGATAGGGATTGCACTGAATCCATAGATTGTTTTGTGTAGTATGCATTTTGATGATGTTAATTCTTCCAATCTATGAACATGGTATATGCTTCCATTTATTTGTGTGTTCCTTAATTTCTTTCTTCAGTGTTGTGTAGTTTTCTGAATACAAGGCTTTTACCTCCTTGGTTAAGTTTATTACTAAGTATTTAATTTTTCTTGTTGCTATAGTAAATGGAACATTTTTCCCCGTTTCTATTTCTGATATTTCGTTGTTGGTGTACAAAGCTGGTGACTTTGTATGCCGCTGTTTTGCCAAATTCATTTATTAGGTCAAGTAGTTTTTTGGTGGCATCTATAGTGTTTTCAATGTATACTATCATGTGATCTGCAAACAGTGAGAATTTTACTTCCTGCTTTCCAATAAAAATGAGAAGGTGTTTAAATAAACATATTGACCCACAAGATATAAAAATAGCTCATAGGCCCATGAGATTGTGCTCAACATTTTAGGAGAATGTTCATCAAAAGAACATGAGATACTAGTTCAGTCTTCGTAGGTTGATTTTAATAAAAAAAATTACAGGCAACACGTGATTAGTGAGGATGCGGAGAAATCCTTACTGCGATCTTATTGGTGCTCTTTTTTCAGCACTGCTCAAACTCTTGTATCTCCTTTTCTTCTCTTTTTTCAACGTATATTTTATTGATTACACTATTACAGTTTTCCCAATTCCCCTCCCCGCCTTTATCCACCCTCTGCCCTGCACTCCCCAACCCTCCAGCATTAACCTCCTTAGTTCATGTCCATGGATTGTACATATAAGTTCTTTGAGTTCTCTGTTTCTTATATCGTTTTTGACCTCTCCCTGTCTGTTTTATGCCTAGCAATTATGCTTCTTCTTCCCTGTACCCTTTCCCCTCATATTCCTTCCCCTCCCCACTGAAAACCCTCCTTGTGAAGTCCATTTCTCTGATTCTGTTCCTGTTCTAGTTGTTTGCTTAGATTTGTTGTTTTTCTTTCTTTTTTCCTAAGGTTCATTTGTTAATAGTTGATAGTTGTGAGTTTGTTGTCATTTTACTGTTCATAATTTTGATCTTCTTTTTCTTAGTTAAGTCCCTTTAACATATCATTTAATAAGGGCTTGGTGATGGTGAACTCCTTGAACTTGACCTTATCTGGGAAGCACTTTATCTGCCCTTCCATTCTAAATGATAGATTTGCGGGATAGAGTAATCTTGGATGTAGGTTCTTGCCTTTCATGACTTGGAATACTCCTTGCCAGCCCCTTCTTGCCTGTAAGGTTTCTTTTGAGAAATCAGCTGATAGCCTTATGGGCACTCCTTTGTAGGTAACGCTCTCCTTTCCTCTTGCTGCTTCTAGGATTCTCTCTTTGTCTTTAATCTTGGGTAACTTAATTATGATGTGCCTTGGTGTGTTCCTCTTTGGTTTCAACTTCTTTGAGACTCTCTGGGCCTTCTTGGGCTTCCTGGACTTCCTGGAAGTTTATTTCCTTAACCAGATTGCAAAATTTTTCTTCATTATTTGTTTAAGTAAGTTTTTAATTTCTTGTTGTTCTTCTCCTTCTGGCACCCCTATAATTTGGATATTGGAATGTTTCAAGTTGTCTCTGAGGTTCCTAAGCTTCTCTTCATTTTTTCAAATTCTTGTTTCTTCATTCTGTGCTGGTCAGATGTTTATTTCTTACTTTTGTTCCAAATTGTTGATTTGAGTCCTGGTTTGCTTCTGTTTACTGTTGATTCCCTGAATATTTTGCTTTATTTCATTTTGGGTATCTTTCTCTTGTTCTTTCATTTTTGACCAAGTTCAATCAGTTCTGTGAGCATTTTGATTACCAGGGATTTCAATTCTCCATCAGATAGGTTGGCTATCTACTCCTCACTTAACTCACTTTCTGAAGTTTTGCTCAGTTCTTCCATTTGAGCTGTATTTCTTTGTCTCGGGGCACCTGTTAAGTTGTAAGGGGTGAGGGCCTAAAGTATTCACAGGGGTAGGGCAACTTTCCTTGATGCACTGCAGCGCTGCCTGTAGGGGAGAGGTCAGAGAGGGAACAATGCAGCTTGCCTGCTTGGCTCTAGCCCACTTTCTACAACCCTGGGATGAGACTGGGAGTATCTCGCACTGTGGCAACCACTGTAGTCCACAGTCAGCTCTGAGTCTCAGTTTCTTGTTCAGTCAGCCCTGCCTGCAGTCTGCCGCCTCACTGCAGCCAGCCCCAACCCCATGGTCTGCCGCCTCGCCACAGGTTCTCTCCAACCGCCAGCTTACCAGTCTGGTTCATCTAGTTGACTATTTCTTTACTTCCTTGGTTGTTGGAGTTCCATGCAGTTTGATTTTCTGGCACTTCTGGCTGTTTATGGATTTTAGATAGGTTGTTATCCTCCTTTTGGTTGTGGGAGGAAGTGAAGGGTTTCTTACCTATGCCTCCCTCTGGGCCGCAACTCTCCCACATCTCCTTTTCAATCTCAACCCAGTAAGAGCTTCTGGTTATCCCTCTACCAATGACACCTGGGAGGCATTCCCAACACTTCCAGGGTCCCTAATCTACAGAGCAACTATCTCTCCAGTGCTGCACCATGCAGACTGAGCTATTTCTGCTGCTGTGAGCCCTGTCCTTTGCCTCCTTAACTCAGTGAAATGCTATACTTTGCCTAGGATTCCAGTTGTCTGCAGAGATCAGCAAATTGGCCATAGGTGGAATTGAATTTTCTTAAAAATCAATATGTTTTCTCTCAGATATTGTGGTTTTGCATTTCCTGTTGACTTCTAGAAATTATTTCTCGTATGTATATTGTCTTGTTTTTTATTATAAGAGAATTATTGTGGCACCATTCAATGAAAAAATTTTATTGTAGCTAATGTGGAAGCCCTACCTTCATTTGATAGGGTAATGGATATCTCTCAATCCAGTAATGAATAGGTACAATTTCTTTAGTCAGCCTTTAGTATATTAGAAGGAAGCTCTACTTCCAATATTATATTTAGTGTGATAATGGACTAATGGAGAGTTGACCCCTTTCTGATGGATGAAGCAGGGAAAGAAGAGTTTTAAAACTGTTGAGTTCTACCATA
>VMDR010034716.1:0-10981 GCA_007922815.1 Macrotus californicus | reverse complement strand
GTGGGGTATGTGTGTGTCAAAACTCATCAAAAATGTACCATGCTATTCCAGTATTACCAGGATATATTTGTGCACTTTTCAAAAAGGAAATCATGCTAAGATTTTATAAGTGATTAACCTCTGGATATTGAAGTTTTGGATGGCTTAAAATTCATGTTCTAAATCTATAATATTAAAATTAATAAAGGTGTCTATATGTGTAAAATGTATATGTAAAGGATAATATGTAACAAGGCTGTAAGTTTGGTTTAGATATGAATATTTATATAATTTGCCATATTAACAGGTGAAAGAAGTGAAATTTCATATCAGTGAATGCTGTAAAGTTGATAAAAATTTAACATTCATTCATTTGAATTTTTTATTGAAAAATAAAATACGTTTAAGATTTATCATCTTAGCCATTTTTAAGTGCACAGTTCCGTGGTATTAAATACATTGACATTCTTGAACAAATATCACTACCATCTGTCTCCATAATTTTCTTCATCTTGTAAAGCTGAAACTCTATACCCATTAAACAATAACTTCCCATCCTGACCCCCCCCCATGCCCTGGCAGCCACCCTGTACTTTCTGTCTTTATGATTTTGACTACTTTAAGTACTTCATATGAGTGGAATCATATAGTCTTTTGGTGGCTGGCTTATTTTGCTTAATATAATGTCCTCAAGATTTATCCATGTTGCAGCATATCACAGAATTTCCTTTTTAAGGCTGAATAATACTCCATTTTATGAATAGACCACATTTTGTTTATCTGTTCATCTGTTGATGGCCACTTGGTCTGCTTCCTTGTTTTAACTATAGTGAATAATGCTGCTATGGACAAGGGTGTACAGTATCTTTTTGAGACTCTGCTTTTAGTTTTTTTGTGTATATATCCAAAAGTGGAATTTCTGGTTCATATGATAATTCTTTGTTTTTTAATTTTTAATGTTCATCATTTTTAAAAAAAATTTATTGTACTTTTTCCCATTATCATTTAGTCCCTTTATACCCCTTTGCCCCCACAATCACCACACTGTTCTCCATGTCCATGAGTCTTTTTTCCTTTTCACCCAACCCTTCACCCCTTCCCTCTCCTCTTAGCTGTCATCCTGCTCTCTATCTCTGAGTCTATTTCTATTTTTGCTTGTTAGTCTAGTTTGTTCATTAGATTCCACATATGAGTGAAATCATGTGGTATTTGTCTTTCTCTGACTAGCTTATTTCACTCAACATAATGTTCTCCAGGTCAGTCAATACTGTTGCAAAGGGTAAAATCTTTTTTTATGGCTGAGTAATATTCCACTATGTAAATATTTCATAGTTGTTTTTTTTTCTTTTTAAGATTTTATTTATTTACCTTTAGAGAAATGGGAAGGGAGGGAGAAAGAGAGAAACATTGATGTATGACATATATTGATCAGTTGCCTCCTCCGGCATGCCCCCAACCAGGGACCTTGCCTGCAACCCAGGCACATGCCCTGACTGGGTATCGAACTGGTGACCTTTTGGTTTGCAGACCAGCGCTCATTCCAGTGAGCCACATCAGCCAGGGCCCATAGTTTTTTTTATCTCCTTATCTACTGATGGTCACTTGGGCTCCTTCCATATCTTGGTGATTGTAAATAACGCTGCAGTGAACATAGGGGTGCTTATGTTCTTTCGAATTAGTATTTTTGGTTCCTTTGGGTATATTCCCCGATGGGGAATCACTGGGTCAACAGGCAGATCCAATTTTAATTTTTTTGAGATAACTCCATAAACTCCATACTGCTTTTCATGGTGGTTGCACCAGTCTTTATTCCCACCAGCAGTGCAAAAGGGTCCCCCTTTCTCCACATCCTCGCCAGCACTTGTTTGTTGATTTATTTATGACTAATTCTATGTTTAGTTTTTTTAAGGAACTGCCATACTGTTTTCCACAGCAGCTGGACCGTTTTATATTTCTACCAACAGTGCACAAGGGTTTTAATTTTTCCAGATTGACACCAACACTTACTTTATTATATATATATATATATATATATATATATATATTATGCTATTACAGTTGTCTCATTTTTTTCTCTCCTTTATTCCCCTCCACTCTGCCCCCCCCCACCAGCATTCCCCCACCCTTAGTTCATGTCCATGGGTCGTACATATAAGATCTTTGGCTTCTCCATTTCCTATACTATTCTTAACTTTCCACTGTCTATTTTGTACCTACCACTTCTGCTTCTTATTCTGTTCCTTTTCCTCCTTTCTCCCTGCAGATAAACCTCCATGTGATCTCCATTTTTGTGATTCTGTTGCTGTTCTAGTTGTTTGCTGAGTTTGTTTTAGGTTCAGTTGTTGATAGTTGTGAGTTTCTTGTCGTTTTACTGTTCACATTTTTTCTTTTCTTTTTCTTAGATAAGTCCCTTTAACATTTCATATAATAGGGGCTTGGTGATGATGAACTCCTTTAACATGACCTTATCTGGGAAGCACTTTATGCCGGCCCCCCCCCCGCCCCCCCAAATGATGGCTTTGCTGGATAGAGTAATCTTGGATGTGTAGGTCCTTGCCTTTCATGACTTTGAATGACTGGGAACTGAACCAGCAACCCTTTGGTTCACAGCCTGGCACTCAATCCACTGAGCCACACCAGTCAGGGTAGATGTTTCATAGTTTTAATTGTAAAAGCCTTTTACTTTTTTGGCTAATTACTAAGGGTTTTCTTTTTTGTTATTGTGAATGAAATTGTTTTGTAACTTCCTTTTCAGATTTCCTATTGTTAATGTATAGAAACGTAACTGACTTTTCTGTGCTGCCTTTGTGTCCTGCTACTTTGCTGAATTCATTTATTCTCACAGATTTATTTATTTGTGGAATGTTTAGGATTTTCTGCATATAAGATTATATCATCATGAAAAAGATAATTTTACTTCTTCATTTCGAATTTGTATGTGTTTTATTTCTTTTTATTGCCAACCTCTCTGGCCAGAGAACATCTAGTAAAATGTTGGTAAGAATTGGTGAAAAGGGTTATCTTTGCCTTATTCTTGATCTTAAGGGAAAGCTTTCATTTCAGCCTAAAACATAATGATGTTCACTTTGGGTTTTTCATGTGTGGTTTCATTATGTTGAGTTAGTTTCCTTCTGTGCTTAGTTTGTTGAATGTTTTTGTCATTAAAGGGTGTTGATTTTTGTCATAAGCTTTTTCTGCATCATTTGTGATGATCATGTGGTCTTCACCTTCATCTGTTGATGTGGAGTATTACATTGATCAATTTTTTTGCATTTTTTTGCATTTTTGCATTCCACGACTAAATCTCACTTGGTTATGGTGTCTAATCCTTTTAATACGCTGCTGAATTCTGTTTGCTAGTATTTTGTTGAAGATTTTTGCATTATTGTTCGTAAGAGATACTGGCCTGTAATTTTCTTTTTCATAATGTCTTAGTCTGACTTTGCTATCAGAGTAACGTTGGCCTCATAGGATAAGTTGGGAAGTGTAACCTTCTCTTCAGTTTTTTTGGAAAAGTTTGAGAAGAATTGATTAGTCCTTATTGTTATATTTGGTAGAATTCATCAGAGAGGCTATCAGGTTCAGGGCTTTTCTTTGTTGAGAGATTTTTGATTACTGATTTAATATATAAGTTTTAGGTATATTCAGATTGGTTGTTTCTTTGTGATTTAGTCTTGGCAGGTTTTGTTTCTAGGAATTTGTTTCATCTAGTTTTTCTGATTTGTTGGGCTATAGTTTACAGTACCATTTTTTTTTAATCCTCACCTGAGGATATGTTTATTGATTTTAGAGCAAATAGGAAGGGGGATGGGGAGAGAAACATTGATCAGTTGCCTCCTGCACCTGACTGGGGATTGAACCTG
This sequence comes from Macrotus californicus, assembly GCA_007922815.1. Taxonomy (NCBI): domain Eukaryota; kingdom Metazoa; phylum Chordata; class Mammalia; order Chiroptera; family Phyllostomidae; genus Macrotus; species Macrotus californicus. Next base: position 7,139 of record VMDR010034716.1, on the reverse strand, counting down.
CAACCTTTTGGTGTTTGGGATGACATTCCAATCAGCTGAGCCACCCAGTCAGGGCTCCTGTTTTTTAATGTAAACATTTATAGCTATAAATTTTCCCTGTTATTGTGCTTTTGCTGTGTCCATAAGTTGTGTTTACATTTTCATTTGTCTCTGTCTTCTAATTTCCATTGTGATTTCTTCTTTGAACCATTGATTTTTCAGAAGTGTGTTAATTTCCACAGTTTTAAGAATTTTTTCAGTTTTCTTTTGTTGATTTCTAGGCAGAGAAGATAATTTGTGTTATCTACTTGTTAAAATCTATTGAGAATTAAATTGTGGTACACCATATGGTCTATCCTGGAAAATGTTCCATGTCTGTTGAAATGAATGTATATTCTGTTGTAGAGTGTCCTGTAAATGCTGATTAGGTCTAGTCAGTTTCTGGGTTGCTTAAGTCCTGTGTTTCCTCTGACTAATTTGTTCCATCCATTACTGTGAGGGAGGTGTTGAAGTCGGTTACTTCCATTGTAGAACTGTGTGTTTCTTCTTTCAGTTCTGTCCGTTTTTCTTCATGTATTTTGATGGTCTGTCATTAGGTGTGTAAATGTTTATAATTGTTTTTCTTCTGGATATATACTTATATTAATATATAATGTCCTTCTTTGTCTCGTGCAACATTTTTGATTCAAAGTTTATTTTGTCTGATATTAGTAAAGTCACCCCTGCTCTTTTTTGGTTATTATTTGCATGGAATATCTTCTTCCATTCTTTCACTTTCAGCTTTTGTCTGGATCACACATCATTCTGTTGTTGACAGGACATAATCTGATCATGTGTTTTTTTTTAACAATGTTGCCAATCTGTCTTTTGATGGGAGATTTTAAGGGAGTTACTGATAAAGGAGAGAGTTGAGACTTCTGTCATAGCACTGTTTGTTTTCTATATGCCTTAGCTTTTTTGTTACTTATTTCCTGTATTACTGTCTCTTTTTGCGTTTGGTTGATATTTTATAGTGAAACGTTTAAATTCCTTTTTAAAAATGTATACTCTATAGCTATTTTCTTGGTGGTTACCATAAGATTACATTTAACATCCTAAAGTTATAACACTAATATGAAATTTTACCAACCTAACTTCAGTAACATACAAAAACTGTGTGTTCTTTTACATTTCCACCCTCACCCTGTTCAGTTGTTGATGTCACAGTATTACATCTTTATACATTGTGTACCTGCAGGCGTAAACTAATAATTTTTTAAAATGCATTAGTATCATAAGTTACGTAGAAAACAAACTTTGGAATGACAAAGCAGAGTTGTAGTAACATTAGCTTTCACACTAATAATTGTTTTTTATTTTCATTAAATGTATTAGTCTTTTAAATCCTGTAGAACACAAAAAGTTGAATTAAAAGCCATTATTATAACAGTACTAGCACCATGTGTTTACCCTTAGTGAGATCTTTATTTTTCCATATGGCTTTGAGTTATTGTCTAGTGTCTCTTCATTTTGTTTTGCAGAAATTCCTTGAGTATATTTTGGAGACAGGTTTAGTGGTCACAAACTCCCTTACCTTTTGTTTATATGTAAATTTCTTAATTTCTCCCTTACTCTTGAAGGACAGTTTTGCCTGATAACAGGATTATTGCTGATAGTTTTTTTTGTTTTCTTAGCACTTAGAATATATCAGCCCACAAATGTGCTGGCCTCCAAAGTTTTTGATGAGTAATCTGCTCATTTTTATTGAGGATCCCTAGTATATAATGATTTGTTTCTATCTTGGTGCTTTCAAGATTCTCTTTTTGTCTTTTTTGAAAGTATGAGGATAATATGTCTCAGTGTGGGTCTCTTGAGTTCATCTTACTTGGCGTTTGTTGATTTTATTGGGTAATTATGTTCATGTTTTTCCACAAATTTGGGAAGTTTTTAGCCATTATTTTTTCAAATAGTATTTCTGTTTCTCCTTTTGAAACTCCCATGTTGTGTATATTGGTTTGCTTGATGGTGTCCCTTAGGGTCTGTTTTTGCTTTTCTTCAATCTCTTCCTTAAGACTCCATAGTTTTCAGTGTCTGTGTTCTTGCCCTTGTGGGGAGTCTGTCCATTTTGGGGGTTTCTTATGTAGTCTCTGGCAATGACAGTCCTGGTTTTTATTGCTTACCCTACGTGATTATGTTGGCTGTCACTTCAGTCTTGCACGTTGTAACAGAACTGAACTCTTCTTTCTCAGCTCCTTTTATGAATTTTCCTACTTACTGGAATCAGCATTTACCCACAGTTGAAACTTTAGTCTTTGATTCTCTATGAGGGATTAAGATGTTTTAAAACATTTTAAGAGGTTTTCTTCTGAAGTGTATTTTGTAGCTGTTAATTGTCAAAAAAAAAAAAAAAAGGATGAAAAGGGACCTTTACTTAGTACAGCCCTTAGCTTATTGAAGTGTAAAAATCTTTGAAAGATGATTGAGAGGTCAAAGACAATAATGCTTGCCCTGAAGGCACTTTTAGTTTTGTTAATGTGTATGAAATAATTAGCAACACTAGACAGTCAAGTTTTTTACCAAATGAGAGGTAGTACCACCTTTATTGTAAGCTCATTCCCTGTTACCTTTTTAAAAATTACAGTACTCACCCTCAAAATACATGTTCATGCGTATGCTCTCTACATGCTACTTATTTCCTTTCTCTTCTGCTTTGCTTTTTCTCATATACACTTACCACAATACAGTGTATTTTTAAAAGTTATCTTGTTTATTGCCTGTCTTGCCCTCTTTATTCCAGCTCCATGAAGGCAGGGAATTTTATGAATTTTGTTCATTACTATATCTACAAAGTCTGATATATAGTAAACATTCAAATACTTATGCATGGATGAACAGTACAGTCTTAGATGAAGCCTTTCTGAAATAATGATAAATGAGCTAGGTTATGAAAGTTGGGTAACAGAGACTGAATAACTAGCAAAGTAATTGGCTCAATCTCTTTCTGGCTCTGAAGGTTTTTTTCCTCCGTACTTTAAATCTTTAAGCCTTTATTCAACATTTTGTGGTTATGCTCTGAATGATGTTAACTGTATGAGTCCTTTAGAGACAGAGTTGTTCTTTACTAGTAGGGTTTTAATGTTCAGAGCAGATATACACGTGTTACAAAATCAGGTAGCAGTTTGGATTCTCTTTTGTTATGAAAAATTACTTTAAGTGTGGATGCTGCTCAGTCACATTTTTTGTGACTTTAGGCAAAGATTTTGGATCTCTGGCTTAGAACCAGCTACATCCTCTCTGAGGATTGACTATTAAAACATAGTGTTTGATGCTGGCTGGTGTGGCTTGGTGGATTGAGCACCGGCCTGTGAACCAAAAGGTTGGCGGTTCGATTTCCTGTCAGGGCACATGCCTGGGTTGTAGGCCATCCCCAGTTGGGGGTGCACAAGAGGCAACCACACATTGATGTTTCTCTCTCTTTGTCACTCCCTTCCCTTGTCTAAAAATAAATAAATAAAATCTTTAAAAAAAATACAATGTTTGTTTCTCTGTAGCTGTTTTCTTTCTGGGTTGGGCAGTTTGCTTAAAGAATAAAGCCTCTTACTCTAGATTATCTATTTATTTTCCTTTGTGTAGAACTTCTTGATAGTATGAGTACATCTCAGTTGGGTTTTCAATGCTTTTCTATTGATATATGTTGGCTCCTGTACTGAGTTAGGCTATCTTTTGAATACAGTTTGTCATCAGAAGGCAATAGTAACAGCTCAGTCTCTGGAGCCACACTGACTGGGTTTGATTCTTGATCTGTCTCTTACTGTAGATTCCCTGGAATCTCAGCTTCTGCAAAATGGGGGTAATAATATCTCAAGTGTTATGACAATCAAATGAATTAAAACATATTAAGTACTTAGTGTAGGTATACAGTAGGGTTCAATAAATATTTGTTGTTACTTGTAAAATTAAAAATCGTAGTGTAGAATGGTTGTCTTTCTAGGATTATAGAGAAGGCCTTTACTGACAGTGCTAAATATAGTAGAATTTCCTGTTAACTCCTTATTCCTTATCCTGCTTCATTTTTCTACATGGCATTGTATTATTTGATGTTTTATGTTTATTAGTTTGTTTTCTCATATTATAACTGCGAGGGCAAGACCTTTGCTTTATTCATAGCTGCGTTCATTCTAGTGCTTAAAATGATATCTGATTTATGGTATTCAACAAATATTTCATTAATAAAATGAGTAAATTAAGGTGCATGAGGGTGACTAAAGGTTTTTTAGTGGGTATCTGTTTTATTGTTTTAAAAAGTTAACTGCTTTGTATGAGGGAGCATATTTTATATTGACAAGGCCTCAGTGAAGTTTTTGTTGCCAAAGGCATCTGAAATCTTATGCTTCCTCTTGTTAAGCTATATGTGAAACAGAACCTGAACAGCCCGTTCGACATTATCCATTGTGGGTGAAAGTAGAAGGTGAAGTAGATCCAGAGCCAGTTTATATTCCAACGCCTTCTGTCATTGAACCCACGAAACCATTATTGTTGCCTCAGCCGGAAGTTTCATCTACTGCTGTGAAGGGCAAACTGCTCACTGGAATTAAACCTGCACGGTCATATACTCCCAAACCCAATCCTGTGGTAAGCCTAGAGTTTCATCTTTTTTTTTTTTAAGATTGTATTTATTTAGTTTTAGGGAGAGGGGAAGGGAGGGAGAAAGGGAGCGAAACAACAATGTGTGAGAGCAACATCAATTGGTTGCCTCTTGTACATTTCCTGATTGGGGACCAGAGTGGCAACCCCTGGCATGTGCCATGACCGGGAATTGAACTGCTGACTCTTCACTTTGTGGGACGATGCCTAACCAACTGAGCCACACTGGTCAGGGCTGGAGTTTTCATCTTATTGCAAGTTACAGAAATCATTTGTAAAGATGATGGGTTTCAACCAAATCTTTGGTTTATATTTTGTGAATCATTTTGCTTTCAGGTAATATGCCTGTAGGTCATATCTTTTCTTATTTAATTGGTTTAGATGCTGGCACTTTAAAAATGTCGTAAAAGTAGACGTTAGTAGTAGTAATTCTTAAATATAGCCAAATCTCTCTTCAGGAGGAACATATAAAGATGAGCTTTTTAAAAAACCTGACTTGCAAAAGTCTGTTAAAAATACTGTTATTCCACACTGGCTGGTGTGGCTCAGTTGGCTGGTTGGATGTTGGCTTGCAAACTGAAAGGTTGCTAGTTCAATTCTCAGTTGGGGCATATGCCTAGGTTACTGGTTTGGTCCCCAGTCAGGGCATATACAGAAGGCAACCAGTTGATGCTTCTCTCTCAATTGATGTTTCTCTCTCTCTTTTCCTCTCTCTCTAAAAGCAATAGGGGAAAAATATCCTCAGGTGAGGATTAAAAAAATAAGCTCTATTCCTGTAGTGTAGTATATTGGGTAATTGAGATGTAGTACATGTTAATAGAAAATCATTAAGAAAAAGCTTTAAAAAGTAACTCATTTTCTTAAAGCAAAAAGTAAAGTTAAAGATTTAAAATAATTGTTAATATATTATGTCTGTGTGAAGGCTGATAGGTGTAAAAGAGCTGATAAGCATTTCTGATTATTAAATTCATTTCAGTCTTCCTTCCCAGGTCTTTTAGTTCATTGCTGTTTAGTGGGTCTCTGTACTGGTACTGATCTAAACTGTTACAAGTGTGTGATAAAATAAGTATGTATGGAAACGAGTAAATATTTAGAAACTTGCAGCAAATTGATAGTCATTTTACATCTATTAAATCTATTAATACTAAAAACTTGGGCTTATATATTTTTTGTTTTTCTAGTGATCTATTATATTTTTCTAGTAATTTTGTATTTTACAAAAATATTAGACTGGTATTAAGAAATGAATTCTTCACTACAGATTATTTGAGAAACACTTATCTGGTATGATCTGACTTTTTTTTAAAGATTTTATTTATTTATTTTTAGGGGGGGTGGAGGAAGGGAGAAAGAGATGGAGAGAAACATCAGTGTGTGGTTGCCTCTCGCATACCCGCTACTGGGGACCTGGCCGGCAATCCAGGCATGTGCCCTGATTTGCCCTGACTGGGAGTTGAACTGCTGGTGACCCTTTGGTTTGCAGGCCGGCACTCAATCCACTGAGCCACACCAGCCAGGGTGTGATCTGAAATTTCTTGATAGAGAATCCTATTCTTTCTGATCGCTCCAAGATTCAACACATGAACTGTATCTGTACTATTTAACTTTAAAGCTTGCATTTTAAATTTCAAATGTTGTCATAGAAAGGAAAGTTAAACAACCTTTGTCTTTTAGAGTCTAGAAGACTTTTCCCTCCAGTATTTGTAATGTTTTGTTGTATGAAACTTACAGATTCGGGAAGAGGACAAGGATCCCGTCTACTTGTACTTTGAAAGTATGATGACTTGTGCCCGAGTTCGAGTATACGAACGAAAAAAGGAGGAACAGACACAGTTGTCACCATCCCCATCATTTCAGCAGCCCAGTTCATGTCATTCTAGTCCCAAGAACTGTAACGCGAAGGTGAATTACTTATTGCATAATTTCTCTTTTTAACTTCTAGTTTCCTGTTTCTGGCATTAGATTTTGCATTATTATCAGAGTAATTTGGAGTAATTCTTGTGGGGCAGGGAAGGCTTACTTGACATGTATATCAATTTACTTGTTTTTCTGCATACTTATTCTAGGAAATAAGTTTATCAGGGTTTTTAAAAGTATTACTCTTTTTAATGCTGGAGTAATTTTTTAAAGTTGTAACATTTTTAGTTTTAATTAAATTATTTATCTGTAATTGTTAGGATTTGTATGTTTCCACATTGGTTAGCTCATTAAACAGCAAACATTTTTCCTTCTTTACTAGAATACACTATAAAATACAATGTAAATTCTTTCCTTGGTGACTTAGTCACTATCAAGGATATTATTGCTGAGCAAGTCTGCTTGTTTTTGCCAAGGGCTATATAATATGATAGTAATGCAGCAATGGAATAGATGTGAAGCTATTGCCATTTTAATCTTTTTATTGTTTCAGACTTTTTTGAAAGATTTAATACTTAATGTCTTAGTGTATGGGTATTAAATGTGTCAAATTGAAGTATTTCTGTGTTATTCCATTCTTCAGGAGCTCGATGCAGAACAACAGCCCTTGAAACCAGTTA
>VMDR010034715.1:0-11005 GCA_007922815.1 Macrotus californicus | reverse complement strand
TTTTTTTTTTTTTTTCTTCCCCATTTTCTTTTCAAACCCTATGCAGAAGCAAGCTCATTTGCATAATGGCCCTCAGGGGAAGAGTTTAGGTGACTGGTCTTTCTCTGACAGCCAGAGGTAAGGCAGAAATCTGGCTGGCTTCCTCAAGTCCTAGGTGCCCAAGGCTAACCACAGCTCATCCCACGCCATCTCGACTTAGCAGCTTCAACATAAAAGTACTGTGGATTGTATTTTAGGCCAGGGGATTTACCCAGCATGTACATATTGTATATAGTATGGAAATCTCCCCACCCTCACATCCTGCCTAGCTTACAGTACCCCCCACAGGAGGCATGTTCATTGAAAAGGCTATTTATAGCTGTCTGCTTGCCTTGCTTTTCAAAATAATAGATGGGGGAACAACAGTGACTTGAAACCTCTTCCCATGATAACTATGTAGACTTCAACCGTCTATAATTTTGCATGTCTCCGCATACTCAGTACATCCTATAGGGTTTTGTGTTTTCACTCTTCACGTTGCTTCAGCCTTAGGCCAATGTACAATGGACAGAAAACTATCCTCAGAATTGCTTGGCAGTTTTTCTTCTTACAAAACAATTATTGGTGGTTTTAAACATGGTGATAAATGTCATTGGTTCTACCATTCCTTCAACTTACTCACTGTTCCTCTAACATGTATTTCATTTCCCTCCTGTTTTGTTCTGTTTCTTCATTGGGTTCTCCTGTGGGATTGTAAGCTCTCCGGGGTTAGGGTCATGGCTTATACATGCTTCACTATATTCTTGTTAGGAAAAAAAATTACCCCAAACTTGTAAATTAAAAAATCACAAAGCAGGCAACCTCTACTTTCAATGTCATATTAAAGCTTGTTTAACCCATCCACCCAAGGATTATTTAATTATTTAAGAGAAGAAAGTAAGACAGTGAGGTCGGATCAATAAACCAAGACTGAAGTATCGCTATTATTTTTAACAGCCTTACTGAGATGCATTTCACACACTGCAGAATTTACCCACTAGAAACGTACAGAGCAGTGGTTTTTCGTGTGTTCACAGGTCTGTGTGCCTGTCACCATGTAAATTTAGAACATTTCCAGCACCCCAAGAAAGCTAATATTGATTAAAGTCTCAGACTCTGCGATGTTCTCTCATTACTGACAGGTTTTTGTTTAGTAGAAAAGATAACCCCCAAAGGTAATGCTTTTATTGTCCTGCAGACATTTAACCAGTTTTTTTAAATCTAGCCTGGCAATGTCAATCTAGCATCCTTTCTCCATTGCCGGTGCATATTCCTAATTCCCTTTGAACCAGCTTTACCATCCTGCTGGTCGCTCATTGATGAATCAATTAAACCTTTGACATGTTTTCATTCTACAATTTGTATGAGGATCACGTTGACAAATATTTGAAACTTATATTTTGACAACCTGAATACTTTCAGTACAACGATAGGCACATAGTGGGCCATCAATAAATATATCTTGATAGATTGATCTCAAATTTTTTTGATAAGGGATGTGTCAGTTTTAAATTTGGGGAGAAAAAAATAAATTTTTTAAAGGCCTTAAAAAATTAGAAAATCAAGTTTGAATAACAGTTGTATTTTTGGTTGTCAAATTCTAAGTTCGGTGTCAGAGAGCGTTAAATTTGAATGAAGCTATTTATTTTCTATCTCCAGGCTTAAATCAATGAATATTCTAAGCATATAATTTTACTGGCATACTGTTTTTTATAAATCTATACACTAAAAACATTATTTATTTTTGTATAAGTAGTATGTGTAATAGAACAAAACCTGAAAAGTATGGAAGAGGATGTCCTGGAAATCTAAGTCTCCATCCCACCATTTCCCTCAGCCGAAAGCTGCCCCAAGGTTGCTCCTATTGCCAGTTTCTCTGCATCCTTACACACACACAGACACACACAGACACACACACACAGAATTAAAAATTCTTTATTAAAAAAGGTAGGCATATCATATATGCTATTTTCAACTTGCTTTTTTCACTTACCAATATTTATTGAAAACTCTTCGACATCAGTCTCCATAATAGCCGTCCCAATCAGAGCAAGTTCAGCGGCTGGTCACTCCCCACCACTTTCACTGCCGTGACATGTGTCCCCCCGTCAGTCTCCACTTTTGTCCCCCTTGTTCCTTTACAATCTTGTTTCATCACGGCGGCCCAAACGAGCCTCTATACATGCAAGTCAGACTATCTCCCATTTAGAGCCAAGCCAAAGGCTTCATGATGTCTCACAAGGTCCGTCCCACATGGTCTGCTCCCGATCATTCCCACAGTTGCCTCTTGGCTTCATCTCCAGCCACTTTCCCTCACTTCACTCTGGTCACTGTAGCTCCCTTGGTATCCTCCAACACACCAGGCATGCTCCCACCTCAGAATCTTGGCCTTCACTATTCCCTCTGACTGAGATGCTTATCCCCAGACATCGACATGGCTTCCTCCCTGAACTCCTTTAGGGTCTTTGCTCAAAGGTGGCTTCTCATTGAGTCTTCCTTGACCACCACTTCTAGTTCCCCATCCCCTGCACATACCCCACCCCACTTGCCCACTTTATCTTCCTCCGTAGTGCTTACCAGCTTTGGACATACCATATAGTTTACTCATTTATTGTCTAGGCACAAGCTTCACGACAGCAAGGGTATTTGTCTGTTTTTGTCCATTGTTGTATTCTTAGCTCCTAGAACAGGGCTGTCACAAAGTAGGCACTTAATATTAATTGAACTTGTATGATGAATGTATGCTGGCTGCATAGTACTTGTATATTTGCCTGCTATTTCTGTGACCTAGTTCAGTGCAGTTTCACCATTTCCACGTTTGGGGATTTCCATATACTTTTGGTTTCTTTGTGACCTTGATGAAGTTGCTTAACTTCTCTGAGCCTTGATTCCCTCCTCTAGGAATCAGGGATAATAGTTGTAACCTGCATTTTACAGGGCTGTTGTGAACATTAAAATTTTTTAAAAGTGTAAAGCAGGTAGCCTGATTTATACTAAGTTCTCAATAATAGGATTGATTTCTCTCATTATCATTCATTCATCAGAAATGGACTTATGAGAATACACGATCAAGTATAATATAGAAAAACCTCACTTCTTATTTTTAAACCTAATAGTGTTAACAGTGTGTGATTATCTCCTTACAACAAAATATAAGAACTTGGTTCTTTTTTTTGCAGAAGTCATTTAATATCTTTAGAAAAAGCATTTCAGTGCATCAGAGGTAGAGACTGTCTTTGCATTTCCACTTTCCGACTGGTCCTGAAAATAGTACTTGCTCAATACATTTTGTTGAATAAACAAATGAAGGAAGGAATCTCAATGGGCACAAGCAAGTTCATATTTATTGGAAAGCTGCCATGTGCCAGTTGCTGCAGGAGGCTCTAGGGTTATAAAAAAGAACATTTGGTGGTTGGAGTTTATTTCAAGACCTTTACAGAATAATCACTGACTTTGGGGGATGTATTTTACCTCAGAAGTAGTTTTCTAACTGAGGGAGGGGGAATTTGGATTTTTCTCCTTGTGCAAAGTGAAAAAGAAAAACTCCAGAAAGATATCTTTGCCATAATTTCTCTGAAGAGCTTTTCAAAGAAACCAGACATCGGTGGTTTACGAAGTAGACATCAAGAGTGAAGCAACAGGCATACCAATGTGGGAAATCCTATGGTGATTCAAGACCTCTATGAATTCCTGTGGTTCCCAGTAAGTCCCCACGTATATGACTAACCACAAACAATTCTATATTTGGAGCAGAGTAAGAATCTAATGATGAGCCATGCAACTTGAGGCAGAGAAAAATCTCTGACGTGAGTCCCAAGTCCTGGGGTGGAATCTGGCTCTGCATTCTCACCTTGATAATCTTGAGCCTCTGTCCCTAACCATAAAATGATGGTTTTCAAAATTAGCCTCCTTCAAATGAGGAAAAGATGAGAAATTCTCCACAGCCTGGAAACCACTGTACCAATGGGACTCTTGTTCTGAGAGGTATCAGAAGCCCCTTTGGACCATTTACTCCACAACTTCATTCAACTTCTGAGTGCCTGCTGGCATTGTGCTGCTCACCGGGCACATGGAGAACAACAGTCCCCTGCACACAGCTCACTTCCAGGCAGTTTTTCAGCAAAAGCAAAAATATATTTGCAGGAAGATGATCATTGCAGGGATATCAGTAACAACAACAACAACAACAACAAAAACCTGGAAACAACCCAAATATACTCTAAAAGCAGGGTGATTTCATCAGTTATGCCTCCCAACATTTTGATTAGAAAGGACATCCAGGCTACCCACACCTACACCCTGGCAAGGTCAGCCTGTCACCCTTGTAAGTGGTGGTTTGTCTGGGGGGAGGCTGGTGACCCTGCCCCAAGGGGGTGGCTGCTTGGAGGCTGGACAAAGGGGTGTGTAATGGTGACAGGTCACAAAGGACTGTGAAGGGTAAATGCAGTGGTGTCAGGAGGCCTAGGCAGACCCCTGCAGGGAGATGGGTAGTTGCGTTCACTCCCTCTCTCTCGGACACTCAGTTAGTGGCTGGTGGAGCTGTCTTAAATTTAGAGAACATGAGCAGTGAATGTTTGTTACCTTATTACACAGCCCGCAGCTACCGTTCAATGGGTGTGTTCAATACCTCTATGGGGGACCTGCAGCGACAACTGTACAAGGGAGGAGAGTATGATATTTTCAAGTATGCACCAATGTTTGAGAGCGACTTTATCCAGATTAGCAAGAAAGGAGAGATGATTGATGTACACAACCGTGTCCGCATGGTGACAGTGGGCATCGCATCCACCAGCCCCATCCTCCCACTACCTGACGTCATGCTGCTGGCCCGACCAACTAAAGTCTGTGATGAGCATGCCAGACACGCCCGGCCCACCAAGGGGAGAGGTCACAAGCCTGCGAAGATCCTAGAGCTCACCAGGCTGCTGCCCTTGAAGTTTGTCAAGATCTCCATCCACAATCGTGAGAAACAGCAGCTGCGCCTGAAGCTGGCTACTGGCCGTACTTTTTATCTGCAGCTCTGTCCCTCTTCAGATCCGCGAGAAGACTTATTTTGCTATTGGGAAAAACTGGTCTATCTCCTGAGACCACCAGTGGAGAGTTGCAGCAGTACCCCAACACAAAAAACTGGAGACACAATGACCACAGAGGATGACAAAAGCCTGGTGGTAAGCAACTACAGAGACTCAAGATAATAGGGTAGGGGGCTTTGAGAGAGCAGATCCAAGCTGGTCCTACAAAGTCTTTGGTGCTTGCTGAAGCTCACCTGGGAAATGCATTCCATTTTTAAAAGGCTCAGGGCCACCACCATGGCACTTACCACAATGGGGAGATTCTAAGTGTTTCTCCCATTTGTCTCCCAAGGCTGAATTTCAGAGACACCTTAGGTATCAGAGCCAGGGTCGTAATCCCTTCTACAGCATCCTGACTGCCTAATCCCTTCCTGAACCCAACTCAAGTGGTCTCTTCCTTCCGCTGTCTCCCTGTCACTACCATTGCTGATTAAAATCAGCATAACCCACCTGTGCATCTGCGCATGTGTGATTTATTTTAGCAGGCACTGAAATATAACATGTGTGAAGCCCCTGAACCCGCAGTCCCGCTTGTAAGAATCTGTTTTGCAGAGAAATAAACACAAGAGTGCAAAATAAAAGTGTATAAAGATTGGAAATTTTATTAGTGCTTTCCCTGGCATGGGCATTGTTCAAGAAAAACAAGTGACTGACAGGGGTGCTGTAGATGGGACATTGCATCCCATGGCACCATTACCCTTAGATGTAAAGATTTCAGAGATTCTTCTAATCAGAAGCTTTGGAGTTGCTCAGCTCCAGGATGAGAGAGAGCAGACCATTGTGGTCTTAGTTTGTCATTTTTGTCTCACCTGTTTCTCCTCCCCTTGGCACAGATCTCAGAAATCCAAGGAGAAGGGGATCAGAATAACATGAGCCTTCACAAGCTTTGTGATGTCTCCAGAGCTACTTCTTCTGGTTATGCTGGGGGAGAGAGAATGCCTGGTTCAACTTCCATCAGCAAAGCTCCAGGGACTGCCGAAGGAGCAGCAAGGGGGCCAGCCACAGGCCTGGCAGTAGCAGGAACAGCTATAAGCCCAACAGCAAACATGGCAGTAGCAGGAGCAGGAACAAACCGAGCAGCCAACGTGGCAGTGGCAGGAGTGGGAACAAACCGAGCAGCAAATATGACAGTAGCAGGAGCGGGAACAAGTCCTACAGCAAACATGGCGGTAGCAGGAGTGGGAACAAGTCCTACACCAAACATGGTGGTAGCAGGAGTGGGAACAAGTCCTACACCAAACATGGTGGTAGCAGGAGCGGGAACAAGTTCTACAGCAAACATGGCGGTAGCAGGAGTGGGAACAAGTCCTACACCAAACATGGTGGTAGCAGGAGCAGGAACAAGTACTACAGCAAACATGGCGGTAGCAGGAGTGGGAACAAGTCCTAAAGCAGGTGCTTTGAACATAGCAGCAACCAAAAATATGGGTGCAGGCCATGTAGGCTCCACCCTGGCTGGAGCTGCCACCAAGGGTCCAGGAGAAAGTGGATCCAGCAAGGCCGTGGCAGGTGCTGCCAACATATCCACAGAGGGTACGAATATGGTCTTGGTGGGTACTGCCAGCTCATCCTCCTTAGGTAGTTCCATCACGACGGCGGGGGCTGCCAGTGTCTCCCCGGCGAGCAGCTTCGTGTTTGCAGGCACAGTGACAACCAAAAATCCTGCCACAGAAACAGCTAGAAGCCCAGTAACAGGACCCCTCGTCTCAACCCTGAAGAGTGAAGGTTACATGAGCGAACGGGACGGAAGCCAGAAGGTCTCCCAGCCTGGAGCTGAGGCTCAGAAGGAAAAAAAAGAAAAGAGAGAAAAGAGGGACAGGGGTTCCACGAGGAAAAGCTCCCATCACCGCAGGACAGGAGGGAGCAAGTCAGCTCGGAAATCATCCTCCCGCCGGACATCATCTGGCCATAAAAACACAAGAGATGACAAAAAAGAAAAAGGGCAGAGCAGCTTAAAGGGCAGAGGACACAGCTCTCACAAGATTGCCAGCCACACCTCCACCGCAAAGGAGTCAAGGACAGCTCACAAACCGGGGAAGAGCAGATCTAGCAGTTCAGGTAATTTAAGTAAGAAATCCAGTAAGATCGGCTCTTTCTTCAGGAGCTTCAGAGTCACTCGTGGTTCAAAAACTGAGGTCTCATCACATGACAGAGAGATGGACTTCATGGCTAAGAAGGTAGGGAGGCGCAACATAGAGGCCAAGGTAGAGAAAGGCCCAGGTGGCCAGGATCTGGAGATCTGTGAGACCGTGACATCGGAGATGACGGAGACGATCTTCATAGAAAACAAATCGGTTTAAATAGGAGCCAGGGTAGGGTGCTGCAATGGAGACCCAACCTCACAGAGGTATCCCTAGAGACGATGCCCGCTTTCTTTAATAAAGGACACCATACAACTCCAAAAGAAATGCTTCTTTTGTTTGACTTTCTATGTCCCCTATCCTGGTGGTGACTTCACAGTGGCTTCTGTGATGTGAACTGGGCTCAAGCCTGAGACCCCAGTCTCCAATCATACAGAACCCCACCTCCCACCCATGCCTAATATGAGCATCCTGCCTTGTCTCAACCCTCTTCTGCCTTTGGTTTCCCCAAGACCATGCCCCCAGGTCATAGACTATGGCCTGGGAAGCACTACCACCACAAAGTCCCAATGCCCTTCCTACTCTTCTCCCCAGAGTTCCCTGAACATGGACGTTCAGTCCAGTCCAAAGACTAAGTGAAGACAGGACTCATGTCTCCTCAGGGAATAATTAGGGGTACAGCAGCATTTGTAGGCAATCAGAATAGTGAAGTTTATCATCTAGGTCAGTAATTGATAGCCTGAGGGCCAAATCTTGCTAATTGCCTGGTTTTGTAAATAAAGTTTTATTGGAACATAGCCGCAGCCATTATTTATGTATTGTCTATGGCTGCTTTCACATTGAAACAGCAGATTTGAGCTGTTGCCACAGAGACTGTATTGTGTGCAAAGTCTGATATATTTACTATCCACCACTTTCCAAATAAGGCTTGCCTACCACGGATCTAAACAATTCCTCCTCTTGGGTATATGCTATGGAGAAACTCTCATGTATGCTTCCTAGGCAACAACTAGGAGGGTTTTTTTTAAAAATAATAAAACAATCTGTTATAGCAAAACCCCAAATGTTCACCAAACAAAAACCGATGAATTGTGGTATTTGCCTACAGTGCATAGAATACAACAGCAAAAGTATAAATACTAGCTATACAAGTTAGCATGGATGAATCTAACAGAATGGGGAATAATAAAAGCAAGTCAGAAAAATACATATGATATAGTTCCATTTGTAGAACAGTTCAGAAACGAGGTCAAACAATACGTTTGGGGGTATGTTCTAAATGCGTAGAGAAAAGCAGGGAAGTGATAAACACAAAATTCAGAGGAGTGAAAAGGAGGGAGGGATGACCTGAGAGGCATATACATACAAAGAGCTTCAACAGAGTGGGGATTGTTCTATTAAAGAAGCATGTCTTTGGTAATTTATTGTTGTATCTTTTTTTTTATTTTAACATCTCTGAAGTCAGCATGCTTTTAAATTGCTGTCAGGTGGCAGTCAGTGTCTTAGAAATACCAACCAATTTATTTCACTTCTGTTTTTCTTTGTGCAAGAGAGGTAGATGATGACAAGACCGAAGTCTGAAAGGTACCTTTCAATAAGTAAACAATAAAAATTCTAAGTGACATAAATCCTTTGAATCCATGGAAAAGGAACATGGGAAAGGGTTAGATATCTTGTAGAAAAATCCAAAATACTGGGCACTAAAGAACTCTGTAAACTATGTATGCATGTGGAAGGTAGCTCCAAAAATCAATCATACTACATTAGAAATGAGGAAATAAATTTTTTAAATGTCTATTTTTAAAAAGAAATGACGTTATCTTTTCAATTTTAAAAAGTTAATATCTTTCATGAGTCTATGAAAGTCATTAAGTTGTTTTAACAATAGATGATAAAAGTTGGATTTGAGCAAAATGATTCTGAGAACTATGTGTATTTGTGTTGAGCCTCAGAGTGGCCTGCCCAGCCTTGCAATTCTTCGCTCAGTCTCCTGTGTGACAGTAGTGTCTCATAGAGCAGTATCACTTAGGCACTTTCTCCGGAGACTGAACGTGTGTGGCAGAAGTTGAGGAGGTGAGAAACAAGGTACTCTGGGCAGTGTGGCGGCTCAGGAATATCAGGGGGAAGCCCTTCTCTGTTGCTCTGATGAGTGGCTGGAAAAATCCCACCTCATGAGTTCCGATATACAAAGACCAATAGATGCTGGGAATCAAGGTGTCCTTAGAGTTGCCTCTTGAAGGAGTGAAGGTAGAAGGTAGAAGTAGAAAAAGAGGCATGCTCTCAAAGACCTGAGCGGGCCTTTGGGGACGCCTACTGGGAATATGAGAGGATATGGGGTACAGGAGAAGGGGAGCTCTTTCCAAAGCCATCCGATTTACACTATGCCAGAGTCTGAGACACTAGTTACAAATGGTTCAATCTCATGATTCTGTAGGTCACAGCTTTATCTTTTGTCCTTCTTTGAGCCTTATCTTATGCCTTTCCACTCCTGCATCCCAAAGTGCTTCTTTAACACAAACCTAATTCGTCCGCCATGCAGGGCGTTAGCTGAGCAGACCCACAATTCTACACAAATGCCACCGAAGTAAAGTGGAGGTGGGGATTTGCCCACCACAACAAGCTCTGCCAGGCACTTTCTCTGTATTTCCTTTTCTATCTTGACAGTTCATCAAGAGACACAAGCATAAATACCTACGTATTTCAAAGCAACAGGCCTCTTCCTCTGGGGGGAGATATCAATTTGGGCATCAAGTCAACACACCCCATCAGATAAAGGCCAATATTTTGACAGCAATATGCATCATCATGGTAGCAATGTTGCTGTAGCAAGTGTAATGAGAAGATGGATGGCTGATTACTAACCTGTGTCCCACACCTACGTACAAAAAATGAGAAGGGAATCATTTGTCAATAGCAAAATATGGTAATTCATGGAGTTATTGTGATCAGGTGGAGTCTTTCAGACAAGGATGATGTACTGTGGTGGGAAGGGGCAATGTGCCTCAAACTATGGAAGGCAGTGTTGGGACTGGCATAGCGAGAGGATGAGAGAGATGCCGAGGACCACTGCAGGGGACCAGTCAGGCCAGCACTGAGGTCCGTGTAAAGGATGTTGACATCCGACCTAGGAGTAATGAAAAACCACTGTGGTGTTTTAAATAGAGGAGTGACCTGATCAAATCTACACTTTGTAAAGGGCACTGTGTTTGCTAAGAAGAGAAATATTTGAGGAGGGCGTTATTAATATGTGACCTTATGTCACTTCGTATCTTTTGCCACAGGATCCATAAAATGAGGAAATTGGAAGGGATGTTTTGAAAGACAGCTTTCCACTTGAAATATCCACGTGGGGTGGCCTAGGACTTGTGGCCTAGGCTATTGGGGGTGAGTTTGGATATTGCCTCGGCTTCAGAGAACTCTCCCACTCAAGGTGCCTCAGACCCAGAGGGCACAACAAGAACTGATTGATGTGGAATATGACAGACTGGCCAACTTAGTCCAACACAGACCAACTTTCAAGGTCCATTCAGGTTTGAGAGCGCCCTGTGGGGCCTGCCTCACAGCTCAACTTCTTTCTCTGTGTACTTTTGCTTTCTCCCCTTCCCTTCCCTTCCATGGATGCTGGTCCTAAGGGCACTCCTTAATAAACATCCTTCTCACAAAACTCTACCTCAAAATCCTGTTTTCTTTTGCAGTATAATTTACAATCGTCAAGATATGGAAGGAACCCAAGTGTCTATCAGAAGATGAGTGGATAAAAATGCTGTGATGCACATGTACAATGGAATGTTATTTAGCCATAAAAAAGAATCTTACCCTTTGCAATGGCATGGA
>VMDR010034714.1:0-10981 GCA_007922815.1 Macrotus californicus | reverse complement strand
GAAGTTCACACTGGCCAAAGCTGAGTTAATTTAAGCATCAGTAAAGATAATATCTACAGGAGATTGAAGCTCATATTTTACTCCATGAGTTAATAATGATAGTTTATAAAATCATAGTTATTTCAGAGTATGCTCTTCAAGAAATACAAAGCTGAGTTAATTTAAGCATCAGTAAAGATAATATCTACAAGAGATTGAAGCTCATATTTTACTCCATGAGTTAATAATGATAGTTTATAAAATCATAGTTATTTCAGAGTATGCTCTTCAAGAAATATTCTAGCTGGTGAGTTGAAGAATGGCAGACTATCACCATTTTACCCTCCCAATGACTCAATGGATCTAGACAGTGGTCACCAGTGACCGGTAACTTCATGAAAGAGGTAACAGTCGACATTTTGCACCTTCTAATGGAAATGCACATGCCACCTAGGAAGCAGCCCTGCCAAAAGTCAAATCTGATCCTGATCAAGCCTCTGGACCTAACCACCTCTTTACTAGAAGTACAGGAAATGAAGAAACACATTAAATGACAAGGGATTTAAACAGCAAAATCCAGACTGGAAAACCTCAGGATAAATGACTCCATTTCTTAAAGAAAGAATTGCAAAGAAAAAAGTAAGATTAAAAGAGACTTAAGAGATACATCTCTCATTACAATTTATGGGCTTAATTGGGTCCTGATTTGAACAAACAAAAAAATGAGACCATGAGGGAAATCGGAAAATTAATTGGATGTTTTATGATTTTAAAGTGTTTTACATTTATTTTTTAGGTGTGAGGATGGTATAGTGTTTACATTTTTAAAAATAGCCCTTTACAAATACAAATTAAAATGCTTGAAATGATACGGTATTTAGGATTTGTTTTTAAAATAATTAAAGAGTTGGAGAGAGAACTCCCAGTCAAGATGGAGGTGTAGGTAAACATGGCTCGCCTCCTCACGCAACCACAGAAAAATCACAACTAAACTACAAAACAGCTATCACCCAGAACTGTCAGAAAATTGAGTCTGACAACCAAGGAGTTAAAGAGGTCACATTCATTTAGATGGGTAGGATGGACAGAGACACAGACACAGAATGAGCCAGTCCCACACCACGCACGGTAGATAAAAATTGAGTGGGATATCTCAGAAGCAAGGGATCCTAGCCTCACACCAGACCACCCAGCCCAGGGTTCTAGTACCAGGCGTGTAAGTCCCCATAACTTCTGGCTGTAAAAGCTGGTGGGGGCTGGGGCAATGGAAAAAACTGTGGGATTCTCAGATAATCTCTTAAAATGCCTGCAACAGACTTAGGACTTACACAGATTCACTCCCTCTGGGCTCTGGCAACAGGGAAGCAGCTTGAAGGGCACCAGTGGCAAACTGGGAAAAATAAATGTCCGGCATCAGGGTGAGTGGTGGAGGACAACTTCCTTCTGGACAAAAGTCCAGAGTTCAGGCAACGGCCATTGTTTCTTCTGAACCCTCCTTCACCCAGAGCCACAGAGTGGCGGCACCATATCTTGAGACTCCATCAACCTAGTGCACAACGCGCATGTCCTGCCCTGGCGATTACCTAAGCCTCTGCCCCATCCAACTTACTGGCGCTTATCTACATTAGGCCACACTACTAAGATGGAGTCAAAGCAGCCTACTTAATATATAGAAACAAACAGGGAGGCTGCCAAAATGAGGAGACAAAGAAATGTGGCCCAAATGAAAGAACAGAACAAAACTCCAGAAAAAACTAGAGACAAGCAATCTGTCAGATGCAGAGTTCAAAACTCATTATTAGGATGCTCAAGGAAAAGACCCAGGCAGAAATGAAGGTTATACTAACTGAAATAAAAAATTTACAGGGAATCAACAGTGCAGTGGATGAAGCTGAGGATCAAATCAATGATTTGAAACATTAAAAAAAAACATTCAATCAGAACAGCAAGAAGAAAAAAAATTAAAAAAAGATAAGGAGCCTCTGGGACAACTTCAAACGTACCAACATTCAACTCAGGGGTGCTGGAGGAGAAGAGAAAGAGCAAGAAATTGAAAACTTGAAAAAACAGTGAAAGGAAACTTACCTAATTTGGTGAAGGAAATAGACATGCAAGTCCAGGAAGCACAGAGTGTCCCAAACAAGATGGATGCAAAGAGGACCACACCAAAAAACATAATTAAAATGCCAAAGGTTAAAGATAGAGAATCTTCAAAGCAGCAAGAGAAAAGCAGTTATCTACAGTGGAGTTCCCTTTGTAGGTAAGAGTGTCAGCTGATTTCTCGAAAGAAACACTTCTGAGTCTAGAAGGGACTGGTAAGAAGTATTGAAAGTGATGAAAAGCAAGGACCCGTGACCTAGATTGTTCTACGCAACAAAGCTATCATTTAGAATCAAAGGGCAGATAAAGTGCTTCCCATACTAGGTACAGCTAAAGGAGTTCATCATCACCAAGTCATTATTATATGAAATGTTAAAGGGACTTATTTAAGAAAAAAGATCAAAGCTATGAGCATTAAAATGGCAATAAATTTACAACTACCAACAATTGAATCTAAAAAGCAAACAAGCAGAACAGAAATAGAATCACAGATATGGAGATCATTTAGATGGTTATCAGTTGACATGGGAAAGGTGGAGAATGGGGGAAAAGTTCCAGGGATTAAGAAATAAAAATTGGTAGGTACAGAATAGGCAGGGGGATGGTAAGAACAGTATAGGAAATGGGGTAGCCAAAGAATTTATATGCATGATCCGTGGACATGAACTAAGGGGAGGAAGATTGTGGGGGAGAAAGGGGGAGTGCTAGGTGGAGGGGGGCAAAGGGAAAAGTTGGGACAACTATAATAGTATAATCAATAAAGTATATTAAAAAATGAGTTGGAATTTGGTAGTGTGTGGGAATCTAGTTGAAACAAGATTGATGTGAGTTGATAATTGTTAAAGTTGGGTGATGGATACTTGGGGATTCATTATACTATTTTCTCTCCCTGTGTTTATATTAGAAAATTTCCGTAAAGGTTTTTTAAAAAATATGAATTAAATTCATATAGAAGCTCATTCATTATTGTTTTTATTTTAGCATTAATTCATGATAATGGCCCATGTTCATAATGATTTTTTTAGGGGAATTAATCTTGAACCAGCCAAGCTAACATAATTAATTGTATTCTGCTCCAGTTACAATGAATGATTAATTGATTTTAACTGCTAGGGTGAGTGCTGGAAGCTATCGGTTATTTCAGCAGTCTTAGCAAGCAGGCGGTTAGATCCCTCCTTGCTCCCTGGTTTTTGTGGAGCTTGCTAGCTATTTAAAGAAAATGTTTATTTTCTGTTAAAACATGTCAGGGAGGGTGATCAGATTATCCACGTTTAACCTGCACGTTCCATATTAGAATAAATGTTAAGTAGCTCAGCATCATAATCTAGATTCTGCTCTTGCCGAAATGATGATGCCCAGAGGTGGAAATGTATCTTTAAAAAGATGTGTTTGTTCTTAGTGTAAAGAAATTAGAATAATTTGATATAGTGTAGGTTGCCTTATATAAAGTGCTTCTATTGCATAAATTTCAGAAAACATTTTGGAAAAGTGGAGGCTATTTGGTAATACTGAATAAATGAAGCCATTATTTTCATTCTAAATATATATTTTATTCTTTTTTCTCCTTTTGGGCATGGGAGTTAGCCTTCATACAGCTAAACACAAAAGGCAAGTTTTTATAAATTAAGGTATCAATATGTTGTGATTAATTTTTCATTACTTAGCTTTGTGATTGTAGTTTTCATTTTGTATAAGTCCCTGTTAGTAGCACCTCTGATTAAGTGAATTGTCCTTTTTTCCCCCCTTTTCCCTTGAAATCTTATCACAGCTGTATGGAATTCTTAGGTTCCTGTGGTATGCATGTGCTGACCGGTGTGGACTGGTTGCCTCAGTTATTCATTGGACAGATATTAAGCACTTGCCTGTGCCAGCACCTGTGCTATGTGATAGGAATACAATAGTGAACTGAACAATGTCCCTGCCCTTGTGAAGCTTTTGGTCTGGTAGGTGAGACATATTAATGAAAGACTCGTGAATACATGCACAATTCCAACCATGGTGAGTGTTGCGACGTGGAGGCCTCTGTGGTCCATGCAGATCATGCAGGGATGAGGCTCAGGAGGAGGTGGGACCTAGTCAGGCATGTCAGGGAATGAATGCATTTCCATGAAAGTGATGCTTGGGCCCAAATCTGACTGATGAAAAGAGGTGAGATAATGGTTTTTAATGATGTTTAAGAGTTACATTGGGTTGGCCAAAAAGTTTTTTTTTTTTTTTTGTAAGATGGCTCTAGTAGCACTTAGTTCTCTTTAACTTCATTTGAAACAAGTTTGTTAGATTATATTGTGACAGCTGTCATATCAGTGGGCATTTAAAAAACTTAACAAAATTGGTGAATTTTTTAAAAGATTTTATTTTTAGAGAGAGGGGAAGGGAGAAAGGGAGAGAAACATCGATATGTGAGAGATGCAACAATCGGTTGCCTCTCACACACCCCCCAACTGGGGACCTGGCCCACAACCCAGGCATGTGCCCTGACTGGGAATTGAACCGGCAACCTTTTGGCTCACAGGCCAGTGCTCAATCCACTGAGCCACACCAGCCAGGGAAAAATTGATAAATTTTTGTGTAGCCATTTTAATATTTAAGATGGAAGAAAATGTGCAACTGAAATTCACAAGAAGATTTGTGCAGTGTATAGAGAAGGTGCTGTGATGGAACGTGTCAAAAGTGGTTTGCGAAGCTTCATGCTGGAGATCTCTCACTGGACGATGCTCCAAGGTCAGGTAGACCAGTTGAAGTTGATAGCGATCAGATCGAGACAGTAATTGAGAACAATCAACATTATTCCAAGCAGGAGATGGCCGACATACTCAAAATATCCAAAACAATAAAGTTATTGGTGAAAATGAAATGTCTTTTATTTTACGGAAAAGCTAAATGGACTTTTCGGCCAACTCAATATTTGTTCCTGTTTTTATTATATGTAAACCTAGCCTTCAGATTATGTGTTATTTCAATGATCTTTTTCATTTTTGCTTAGCATTGTGTTCATTTACTGAAGAGCTGGCTGCTTCTACTCTGGCAGATGTTATACTCGGTTATTGTTCTTAAGGATGTTGGCCTAACAGTTCAGGAGTTGTAATAGGCCTTGGTTTTTCCGACCTTCGTTTCTGTATCCTGACAACCGTGTACTGAGAATTAGGACATGGAGCCTCCTGCCATGTGAGTGAAGTGTCCCTCTGCTATACTGCTCTCTGTCATTCTACACATCTATCTGTCATAGCGTGTTCCACATCGCAGTGGAATCCTGCCTCGTCTAAGCCAAGCTCATTAAAGAATCACCTATTCTCAGTGGCTACTTCAATATTCATTCACTTATCAACTTAACTGCATTTTGTCCTCACAGCCCCCAGGGAATGCAGTTCATGCCCTCGGGAGCCCATAGTTCAATGGCAAGAAAGAGCCTAACAATTACAACGCAGAGGGATTTGTGCTGTAAAATACACAAACACAGGGCACCTAGAAGCTCAGAGGAGATGCATATGTGAGCCGAGACTTCTCAAAGGAGGTATCTTGAGCTGAGTTTTAGAGTTTCTATAAAAGTTAGCTCTAACAAAAGTCTTGCTCTAGTCCCAACTTACTGTCACAAGCTTTTAGAAATCATGTCACTGCAAGGCAGTTCCTTGACTGTTGTCATGCTGTCATGCCAGCGTATATGCTTTCCCTTCTGCCAGGATTTCCTATCCGTTTCGGTTCTCTTACAGAACTGTGCTTTGGTAATCTCTGTTTCCTTGGTTATAGTAACATTTGTGTTTTAATAAAGGGTGTGTGTTTTGTAAGTAGACAATGAAGCTAATTGCATAAATTAAGCACAAAGTTAGTCTCATTATAACACATTAGCAACACCCCGTAATTCTAAATGTTAACATCTCTGAATCTAAATCCTCTTGGCAGAACTGCCTCCTCCCCTCACCCCCAGGGGGAAATTTCCTCTCATAATCTAATGTGCACTTGTATTCATAGAATATAGAAGGTACCCACCACATTTTGCACAAATGGGAAAAGCACAGCTTAGCTTTGGAGCATGTAAGTTGCAAATGATAACTCTGGGCAGAAGTGCACTCAGCTCGAATTAGAAATTAAATATGGAGGCCCTCATTCTTTGTGCATGTGGGCAAGTGTTTTCTTTAGCTAAATTATCAATGGTATTTGACTATTTCATAATGGAAAGTAGAAGTGAAACATTTTGTAAATTGTATTTTCCTGTAGGAAATCTCCTGATCAACATTTCTCTATAAAGTTTTCCCACAAAATTCTAGTTCCATAAGTTTTTAAACATATTCAGGAAAAAAAAAAAGTTGGGACTAAGTATGGATTCCAGAGTCAAATAGAAACGCTGAGTTAAAACCAGAGGGTTTTGCTTTTATTTTCATGGATTGATTATTTTTCAAACGAGGTACTCCTTAGTACAGTCGCACTGAGTGTGTCCCGTAACAAGGCCTTCCAGCGCCCCCAGACTCAGTAGCTCTCCTGGTATTTCTTCCCCCAGAGAGTCGAGGGTCTGCAGAAACATTTGGGGCATTGCTGCTTAGAAGGCAGATACTTTTTTGCAGGGTCCCCAGCAAGGAACTATGGAATTCTTCTCGTCTTGGAGTTTCCCATCTGTCACAGCAGTTAGCACTGACAGACCATGGGTGGCGGGGACCCAGGGGACAGGCCCGTTAGCCTGCTCCTTCACTCTCACAAGCAGCACTGCTTTCTGTGGTCCCCTTAAAACAGGTGCTTGGGACAGGGGTCTCACTTTGCTGATCTTGTACCCCGTACTTAAACAACTTGAGTATACATTTCTAATATGGAAATATTTATAAATTACACAAATGTATGATTGCACTACTACTACTACGTATATTTGAAAATATATAAGAACTTTGAGGGATGACATAGAAATGAATGGAAGTTATATTTTTTCCCACATTCCTGTGGGTCATTTTGCACACACCTTGATGGTTACACAACTCACTTTGTAAATGTGTGGCTTTAGGGGTCAGGATTTACTGTCCAAATCAACTTTCACCTGCCCCCACGTTCCTGGGTGAAGTGTGCTCCCCAGGGCTGTTGAAGAATGCAGACTGCCTCCAGGTATTTACTCCTAAAGGAGTTCTAAGGAATAGCAAGTGGAAAAGCAAGTAGCAATAACTGTGTATAGTTTGATTTCTTGTGTGAGTTTTTTTTTAAGTTTGTAAAAATCCATTTATAGAAAATGTCTAAATTGATACATTGCAAACTTATTAATGAGCATTGGAATTAAGGGATTTAAGGGAGGAAGAGAACTTTTATTTTTTACTTTTTATCTTTCCACACTGCTTGAATTTTTTATGAACCCAGGTTCTTTTCATAATACTTTTTAAAACCACTAAATGCATTGTGATGTCAAACGTGTTACGGCGCATTGTCCGTGTTGCTTGTTGGAATTGGATGATGAGAACATTGGGCTTCATTATACTATTTCTACTTTTATGTGTGTTTGAATATTTCCATAATAAAAAATTAAAAATAAATGCATTGCTAGAAGAGTCCATAGAAACACACCACATAGTTAAGAGTGGTTATCTTGGAGGAGACTTGGGGAGTAGAACTCTGGGTTCCTTTCCTCTGACATGTCCTGTGAGCACGTGCTGCTTTCATGGAGGGAAGGGGGAACAATTACACACGGCAGAGCCTCCATTGGAAAGAGTTTCAGTGTAGACAGGTACGAAATACTTGTTTAACTTCCCAGATTCCTGTTAATTTCAAAGGGAATATATAAAATGAATGTGCACGCCAGGAGTGTTCCATGTGTAGGGCTCAGCTGTTCCATAATAAGGTTTGAGGATTGTTTCGTAAGAGGATTCTTGAGCTTGTTATATAATGAAACCGAGGTGAAACTCCCAGGCAAAGCCCAATGCCTCCGCAGCCCCAGCAGCTTCAGGAGGAGTTCAGCCAGTGGTCCACCACGAATGATTTGCACGGTTAGCTTGTTACCAGGCCCCCAAATATAAAAGAGTGTCTTAAGGTGGAGATCTAATTATAGCTCTCACATGGGGTCCGAGACAATGAATATGTAAAGGACGTTTTCTGTTGCTGAGTGCCATGCTCGGCTACATTTGTAGACCTATAGAATCTATAAGGAGGGAAATGATGGTTCATTAACCGTGACCTTGCAGAAGTTAAGCTGTAGGTACCGTATCTGGGAAACAAAGAGTAATATTAGCCACCTCGGGACTGGCATGAGGATTAAACGAGAATGTTTGTAAGGAACCTTTCGTATGGTGAGCACTCAAATGCCAGCCATTCTTGTTTTCATGTGAAAGACTGCTTACTGAACTGAGAACATTTAGCTTGTGAGCACGTGTTCTGTGATTTTCAAGTGTCTTCTCAAACAGCCATGTGGGTAAGGGATGATTGGTGTTTGGTTACTAAACCTTGCCAAATTTAGGAATGGGCGTGTAACCCGATCTGGCCACTGACATATGAAGGGAGCTCCACTTTTCTTTTCCTGGATGCTGCGGAGTCTGAGTGGGCTGCCACAGCAACCCACTTGCTCTCAGCCCAGGGATGAAGCCAGAGCAAGGATGGCAGAGCAGAAAAAGAAAAAAAAAATGTCGTCTTAGAGATGCTCCTGAACTGCTGGACCAATCATCGCTGACACCCACCCTACCTTGGGACTTTTATTTTTTTTCAAAGTTAAAAACAATTTTTAAAAAATGTAAGACAATTTGAGTTAGCTTCCCAAAGCATCACAATTAATAGACCCTGCACCAGAGAAGATTTGAGGCAGGAGTGGTGGCATTTAGTCAGTCATATTGTATTGAGCCCTTTGGAATGCAAAAAATAAGAAATCAAGAAGTTCTGAGGCATGAGGAACAGGGGCTTCTGGAAAGATAGCAGCTTGAACACATCCTGCCTCTTTTCTACTTGCAATTTAACCCACCTGCCTCTTCTGTGAAAAGCAGTTGCTGGGACCTCCAGAATATAGACAAGGCCTGGGAGGTGGGTGTGGCCTCAGGAACCCTGATAGAGAGAGCTGGGATGCGACAGTCCTCTGCCGGAGAATGGTAACTTAGAGCCCTAAGGAGGGGATGGGGCAAGGGCTTTGTGAGTGCACCTGGTCTCCCTGGTTTCCGAGCCCCTGGCCCACGTGGGTTGAGTTGCCACCACCCCCGAGTTGGAGAGCTGGGGAGCCTGGGAAGCACTTCCTCCTAGAGCCTCACCAGAGGACTGGCAACGCATCTGCTGCTAAGCTTGGGCCAGGGGACGCTGTGACTGTTCCTTCTACTGCTCCGGGAAGGCTGCCACTTAAGATAAGCCAGTGGCTGAAACAGAGCCTCTGTGAGCAAACGAAAGAAAAGAAGATTCCTAATGTGGCCCGGGAGCAGCCAGGGAGGAGAATTACAAGCAGAAACCTCAGCACATAAATAATGTCTGGCATAGATAACTTGAACCAAATCCCCCTGCCCACCCCGCCCCCAACACACACACACACACACACACACACACACACACACACACACACAAACAGAAAACAAGAAAGAAAGAACACCCTTGACATTTAAGTGCAACACGCACAAACTTTTTTCTGAGATCCAAAAGGAAGATTTTGGCATAAAAGTGTCAAGAGATGGATTGGAGGAGAAAGTGGTCGCTGTTGATGTGGCTTAGTGCCCTGAAAGAAAGGACAGCGACGCAGCTCAAAGCACAGGGCAAAACTAGAAAGACACATAAATCAGGAGTGGGTAGAAATCAATGTGGGGCTTGGAGATGCAGCAGAAGGGGGCAAGTGAGAAAATAAGAGAAGTTTCTGGGCTGAAGAGAGACTTACATCTCAGAGTTCCAGGAAGAACTGATGATATAAAGCCTACTAGGTGTATTGTATCTCTGAGCTACAACAGAGAAAACTCCTACAAGTTTCTGCAGAGAAGAACAAATTCCTCCTAAAGGAGGAAGAATCATCCTGGCATTTGACTGCTTATCTACAACATGGAAAACTGCTGACCGCTGGGAGAAAGGGACTGTGTGGGAATCGACCAGGTAGAAGTCCTGTAACTTTCCTTCACTCAGTCTTGCAAAATAACCCAAGAATATGTTATCAGTAGCTATTACTTAGTGAGCAAATACACTCAAAGTCTCCAGAAGAGTGGGGAAGGGCCAGGAGAATATAAAATCTTAGGAAAAACAGGGTGTGTTACCCGCACCTGGGTACTCAGAGTGCAGAGAAGCTCGTCCCTCTGACTGTTGTGGGGTGCGGCTGGGTCCTCCACTCTGCGAATGTCTATTGCTTTCCTGCGTCGATCACCGTCTGCCTTGACCACTCCTCTAAAAACAGTCTGACCCTAGAAATAACAAGCAAACCTGGGCACTGGGGGTGTGGTGAAAGGAGGGAAGCATTCCAAAGGCCTCATCTGGGCTGTGGCTGTGGAATGCTGGGGAGTGGAAGCGGGGGAAGAATAGACTGTTTTGGTGGGAGATATAGATGTCTGACTTTCATATAATGGTAAAGAAAACTGTACCTGATTATCAGCACCAGGGAATGGAAGCTGAAAACAGACTGGGAATCTACAAGAGAAGTCATATTAACAAGATGGAAAGGAGAAAATAGGAGCAATTTGATCAACCTGCAAAAAGAAATACAAATAAAAGAAGTAAGATAAGCCAATAAATAAGAGTCCAATCATTACATTACATGTAAATGGACTGGATTTTCCCGTTAAAAACCAGAGCCACATAGATTGAACTAAAAATATAAACCAGCTATACACTATCTAGGAAGAAAATATCTTTAAAAATTTTATAGGAAGAAAGTATAAAGAAAAGTTGATAATGAAGAGGTTTACAAAGATATCAATTAAATATAATAAAAAATAAAATAGTAATAGCAAAATCAATAGCAGACAAGGAGGAATTTAAGGTTAAAGGCCCTATA
>VMDR010034713.1:0-10980 GCA_007922815.1 Macrotus californicus | reverse complement strand
GGGTTAGGTTGTTCATTTGAAATGTTTCTATCTTTTTTAGGTAGGCCTGTATCACTATGAACTTCCCTCTCAGGACTGCCTTCGCTGTGTCCCATAAGTTTTGGATTGTTGTGTGTTCATTTTCATTTGTTTCCAGAAACTTTTTGATTTCTTCCTTGATCCCTTTCTTGACCCATTCATTGTTTAATAGCATACTATTCAATCTCCATGAGTTTCAGTGTTTTGAATATTTTTCCTTGAGGTTGGTTTCTAGTTTCAGTTCCTTGTGGTTGGAGAAAATGCTTAATATAATTTCAATTTTCTTCAACTTGTTGAGGCTTCTTTTGTGTCCTATCATGTGGTTTATCTGTGAAAATGTTCCATGTGCATTTGAATAGAATGCGTATTTTGCTTCTTTGGGATGAAAGACTATATATATCAGTTAAATCCATTTCAACTAGGGCTTTGTTCAATGCCACAATATCTTTGCTGATATTTTGTTTGGAAGGTCTGTCCATTTTTGACAGTGGGGTGTTAAAATCTCCTGTTATGATTGTGTTGCTGTCAATATCTTTCTTGAATTCTCCAAGATGTTCTTTATGTATTTAGGTGCTCCTATGTTGGGTGCATATATGTTTACAATATTTATGTCTTCTTGATGGATTCTTCCCTTGAATATTATGAAGTGACCTTCTGGTCCTCTTTCTATGGCCCTTTATTTGAAGTCTATTTTGTCTGATATGAGTATTGCTATGCCGGCTTTTTTTCCCTGTCCATTTGCTTGGAATATTTGTTCCCAGCCCTTCACTTTTCAGTCTGTGTAGGTCTTTTGTTCTGAAGTGGGTCTCTTGTAGGCAGCATATGTGTGGGTCATGTTTTCTTATCCATTCAGCTATTCTATGTCTTTTGATTGGAGCATTTAATCCATTTACATTTAAGATTATTATTGATAGGTAGTTATTCACCTCCATTTTTTCATACCTGTGTTCCTCTCTCTCTCACTGTTTACTTTTTTCCTTTTCTTAAGCAGACCCTTTAGCATATGTTGCAGTGCAGGTTTGGAGGAGGTGTATTCTTTGAGACTTCTTTTGTCTGGAAAGCTCCTTATTTGGCCTTCTATTTTAATTGTGAGCCTTACTGGATACAGTAACTTTGGTTGCAGGCCTTTGTTTTTCATTACTTGGAATATTCCTTTCCAGTCTCTTCTGGCTTGGAGTGTCCATTGAAAAGTTAGGTGATAGTTTTATTGGAGCTCCCTTGTATGTTACTTTCTGTTTTTTCCTTGCTGCCTTTAAGATTCTCTCTTTGTCTTGGAATTTTGCCATTTTAATTATGATATATCTTGAAGGGGGCCTTTTTGGATTCCTCTTGATTGGGACTCTGTGTTTCCTGGATTTGTGTGACTTTTTCTCTCATCAAATTAGGGAAGTTTTCTATCATTACTTTTTCAAACAGGTTTTCTATCGCTTGCTCTTCTTCTTCTCTTTTTAGCACCCCTATTATATGGATATTATTATGCTTCACATTGTCCCTCATTTCCCTCAACCCCTCTTTTTTTTTCTGAGTCTCTTTTCCTTTTCTTGCTCTTTCTGGGTGTTTTTTTTCTACCTTGTCTTCCAGCTCGTTGATTCAATCCTCTCCTTCATCTAGCCTGCTTGTAATTCCTTCTAGTGTGTTTTTTATTACTGAGATTTTATTGTTCATTTCTTCCTGGTTTTTGTTTATAGTTTCTATTTTCTTTTCCTACTGTTGTACATCTCACTCAGTTCCTTGTAGTTGTGTGTGAGTTCTGTTAGCATCTTTGTTACCATTACTTTGAATTCTATATCTGATAATTTGCTTACCTCCATTTCATTTAGTTTTTTAAGTGAGGAGTCTTCCATTTCTTTTTATTGCATGTTCATTTTTTGTCTCTCCATTCTAGATGACTCTTTTTGTTTGTTTCTGCACTTCCTGATGTTTTGCTTTGCTATCTGTCTTTGTAGGGTGAACTTCTATGGTAAGAATTCTATGCTGTTCAGTGATGTGGTCTCTTTGATCTCCTTGTCTGGATAATCTAGGTTTGCTCTTTTTTCTGTTTGTATGAACTCTCTTCCTGTTTTTACTTTTTTGTGCTTCTTTTGTTTGTTGTTTCTCTCCTCTAGTAGGTATACTGATGTTCACAGCTCCCACTTATTCTTATATGTGATCAGTGGCAGAGGGTAGGCAAGATGGATTAAGACAGCAGGAGAATATTCAATGGGATTTAAAATACCAGCAAATAGAGAAGAGATAGGAGATGCTTTGTTAAAGTGTAGTGTTAACTGTGATATTTTACCCAACTAGCCTCTTTTTATAAAAGGTGAAAGAGTGATATGACCTTGTTAGTGGGGAGGATTGTGAGCTGAATCCAGAAAACAGAGCACTTGTGCAAGGTTAGATGATGAGATATAGTGAGAGTAAAGGATAGAAAGTTGGCACAGTGTGCGAGAGAACAGAGTTAACTACAACAATAATAAAGCTCAGGAATAAAGTGAAGTGGGCTAAGATCAGGGAGTGTGTGTAGTATTTACAATTGTATAGAACAACAATTATTTATAATAATACTGGAACAACAATAGTATGATAAGAAATATATGATTTGGATAACCAGAATAGAAAGTACCTGATCTAGACTAGTGTGTTATTGGAACACAAGTGAAGTGAAAGTAGGAAAATTAAAATACAATAAAAAGAGAATAAGGAAAACCAGTCAAACAATGCAATTAAACAGAGAAATAAAATGGAGAAAACTCAACATAAAGAAGAGAAATTAAAAAAATACTAATAAAAATGGTAAAAATGATGAAAAAATAATAATACAAATAAACAATAAAATGTCAGTTCTATGGGATAGCAAAGAGACATTTGTCTCAGTTTCTCATTTTTTTTGGTTAGTCTTGTGCTCTCCCTTTGGCTCTATCTCTGGACCTTTCAGATAGAGAGTGGGGAACAGGTCTGAGCCACAATATTCAGTTGCCCAGCTTCGAGCCCAGGTCCTCCATGAGCCACCAGGCCTGTGCCTTTAATTCACCAGTTGCACTGAGGTCCATGCGGTGCACTTCCTCCTTGCTTTTTTCCTCACTGTGGCTGGAGCCCACTTCCAGGCAAGCCGTACCAGTCAGCCTCCGGGAGTGAGGTGCCACTCAGCCTCTGGGCAAGCAGCACAAGTCAAGTGCAGACATGAGGCTCAAATCAGCCACTCAGTCTCTAGGTATGCAGTGAGAGTCAAGCTCAGGTGCATAGCTCAAATCACCCTTGTTACGAGCCAGCCACTGCGTGAGAGTTCCTTACAAAGCAGCTGCCTTCTGTTCTTAACAAGTGCATGGCTCTTCACATAGCCCAACTTTATAACTAGTCTGAAGACTATCAAAGTCAAGGTCTGACATAGCCTGACTCTTCTCCCATCTCCAGGTGTTGACCGGCACCCCAATTTCTCTGGTAATGACGTAACCGGTGTCCACAGTCCCAGTGGGTGTACACTGCCTCTGTGTGTCTACTACTTCATCTCTATTCCCTCCAGTGACTTCCAGCATCCAGGTCCCTCCTGGTGCTGGGCTGACTTCCCTGCTCTGATAGGGGAGGGAGCTGGTGATCTAACTCTCCTCCCCATATCCAGCAGGAGGTGCCAGGCCAGGGGCCACAGCAGCCTTGGTCCCCACGCAGATCCCAGGGACATTACTGTCCCATCACAATCTCCTCACCGTCTGTTTTTCAATGTCCTCTACAATTTTTCACCTTCAAACTTCATATAAGCTGGGATTCCACTGGCTGTTCACTCTATTCCTCAGAATTGACTAGGTGTTCCAGCTGGGCACAGGGAGAACTGGGCTCCTCTCCTACCTACCTCGTTGCCATCTTTTCTTGTTAAAATAATTATATTAAAGTAATGTGTTAAAACTCTAAAATGTAACAGAACTTTCAATAAATACACTAACAATATTCTATGGTGAAGTGGAATAAGAATTTCAACTAATATTCATTAATATGGACATATACCATTCACTTAGCCAAATTCTTTATGAGAATTACACCTCTGAATTATTACAAGAATGCTTTAAGTAAGGTACCATAATTTCCCATTTAAGAAGAAGAACAGAGGCATTAAAAGTGTACATACAATGCTCCAGGTCACACAGAGTTTAAGTGGTAATTAGACTCTGGAAGACAGCTCTTAATCACTCTGTCACATTCTATTTTCCT
Source organism: Macrotus californicus (assembly GCA_007922815.1). NCBI lineage: Eukaryota > Metazoa > Chordata > Mammalia > Chiroptera > Phyllostomidae > Macrotus > Macrotus californicus. Next base: position 6,780 of record VMDR010034713.1, on the reverse strand, counting down.
GTTGGATACACTCCCTTTTAGTTTTGAGATGGGGAGTGTTTTTTTTAGGTCAAGTCATAACTGTATTACACTAACATGTGGCCTCTAAGGGTTACCACATCAAAGTGTAGATCAGGTAACTCCTCTAATGTATACATTAGAGTGGTTGAAAGAAATGGAGACATAACTGAACAGGGAATGAAGACAGATTCATTTTGGTTCCCTATAAATGATTCAGCATTTTAAAGCTGAATTTAATATGGGAAATGTTGCCATTTCTCATTCATTGATGACATGGTGCCTGACGTCAAAACCACTTAAATGACTCAGAAAAATTTGTCCTTAACATTTAGCATTGGATATAATTTTTAAGGATGGGACTGGTATCTCACTTTGATTTTTGGCTCAGGCCAATAAACATATTGAATGTATTTTAAAGAATTCTCAACCAAGAGTCCAATTCCTGCTTTAGAAGTGAAACAAAAATATTCACTAGACTCTCCCTGCTCAAAATGTGGTCCATGGACCAGCAGTGTCAGCATCTGCTTCCTGGGAGCTTTGAGAAATCCAGAATTTCAGGGCTCACCCAGACCTACTGATTTTCATTTTAACAAAATCCTTAGGTGATTCATATGCACATTAAAGTTTGAGAAGCACTGTTCTAGACACATATCTCTTGATAACTTACTAAGTGTCACACACTTTACTAAGTTTTAAGGAGGCTGAGAAACATAGGGATAATATACAAGAATTAAATAAAAATAATTCTACTTAATAGGAGTTATGAAGAAAATAAGACAAGGGTGGCTGAGACTTCTGGGAAACTTTGTAAAGCATGACTGGAAAAGACTACTCCAAAAATCTGAGACCTAAGTGAATAGAAGAGACAGACGTGTAAAGATAAGGGGAAAGGTGCTTCAGGTAGAGGGCAAAAGGCATATGCAATGACCAGGAAGCAAGAATGAGCCTGGTGTGTCCTAAGAACTGAGGGAAAGCGGGAGTAGTGAGTGACAGCAGAAGTAGCAGGAGATGAGGTCATTCATTCAACTAAGAGTTACTGAAAACACAGTATGTGCTAGGAACTGTCCAAGGTGCTGGAGGGGTTGCTGTTAACGAAGCATATGTCCTGTCCTCATGGAGCTCATGTTCTAGTGACTGAGCCAGATAAGTGACAAACAAAGGTACTTTAGTTTCAGAAGGGTTCTTGTCTAGGGGAAGTGGTCAGTAAATTATGGCCCACAGGTCAAACCCAGACAGCCACCTGTTTCTGTAAATCAAATCTTACTGTGACACAGCCATAGTCATGAATTTATATATTTTCTATGGCTGCTTTTATACAGCAGTGGCAAAGCTGAGTAGCTGTTGCAGGGATGATGTGGTCTCCAAAGTCTAACACGTTTACTATATTCACTGAAAAAGTTTGCAGGCCTCTGTCTTAAGGGCTAGAGTGTGTGGTGGTGGGATGAGGAGATAGCTCTCTGAGAAAATGATAATTAAACAAAAATCTAGCAGGACCGAGATCATGTAGGGTCTTTTAGTTCATGGTGAGGAATTTAAGTTTTAACTGTCACAAAATGCCATTGAAGAGTTTTAAACTGGTTGTGGTGGGGGTGGTGATAAATTACCTAGTTTATGTTTTTAAAGGCTCACTAGCAATCTATGGGGTGGTAACTACTGTACTTTGCCATGATAATACGCTCCCATATAAAATGCTCAACCATATTTTTCCTTTCCTTTAGAAAAGGAAAAAAGATCTTTCATTTTAATGTTGTTGTTTTTTTAATATGGATGGAACGCTTCACGAATTTGCGTATCATCCTTGTGCAGGGGCTATGCTAATCTTTTCTGTATCCTTCCAATTTTAGTATATGTGCTGACAAAGCAAGCACCGTTTTAATGTTTTGATTCAATTTTTATTTATTTCTGTTTAGAACAAAACCAATCATCATCTTTCAGGGTATTATTTTGTATATAGATATTGTTATTGTTTTCTAGAGTTATACTTTTAGTACATTTAAAAAAGTAAAAACATTTATATAGATATAGAATTAGTACTACCCATGTATAATGTGCATTCTTATTTTTCCCTAAAAAAATTAAGCATAATTGTGTGCATTATATACTGTAAAATATGGTAGTTGGGTTTTTGCCAATTTTCAGTCAACAAAGGCACCTGGAGATGAGAGCCCAGGTGTTTTCCTTTTGATCTTGGCTCCATCTGGATGATGCAGACTTTTGGCCAGAGTAAGAACTAAAAGACACCTAATGCAGAGGAGGCAGTCCCCCTCCTCATCCTTGCATTATGACTGAGGGATTTTCCATTATTCCTTATGAGTGACTGATCCAGAATGATTCTTTGAAGGGGATGTGGTGATTTTGCCCACTGCATGGCCACAGAGGAACAAAGCTGCCTTATTTCTTTAGCTTAATGCCATGATTACTTTTGAATGACTTGGCTGCATTTATTCATTCATCTATTCAACAAATATTTATTGAGTGCTTATTATGGGCAAGGCCCTGCATTTGGCAGTGTAGATGAAAGGCCTTCCTTAGAAAAGTCTTTTTTAGTGTGGCCAGAAAGACTGAAGAAACAGCTGTCAGAGAAATTGCCGAGCAACCATCACATTCAAAGGGATAGAACAAATGTGAACCCTCTGAAAGGATTAGAGTTTTTGTAGTAAAAAGGGAAGGTTTAAAGGAGATAGAATTGAAACCATTCCAATCCTGAAGGGCATGGACTCCTTCCACAAATACAGAGATATTAAAATGAGGATTATACAACAGGATAAGATACTGAGTTTACAGGCCTGAGATTAACATGATCATTTTAAGAATGATGACACAGACATAGAGAGCTCAGTGACTTTCCAAAGATCATACAACTTGAAGTGGTGAAGCTGGGACTTGAAACTAGGAGTATGTGACCCCCCAAGCTGATGTGAAACATTCCTAATTCAGTTGTTCATATCCCAGGGATCATGACTAGATTCAAGAAAAGGATTCAGGGTAAAGGGATGTGAAGTGGAAGTATTATATCTTTATCTTAGAAAGCTTATTTTAAGGAAGACAGATGTCTTCTACACCTCTCTTCTTGGTACCTTTAACAGGGAATGAGTTCTGACCCAGAGTGGAAATCTTTATATTATATGCTGAAGAGAAGTTAGCTATGTATGAATCACTTCACTTTTTGGCCCAGAAATAAAGACCTAAGCAATGAAATTTTTCCTACAGATCCAATCTTGAGGTAATTGAAGGGTACATGCCAACTGTATGTTTATTATTTACAAAAGCATTAACGGTTATGATGAAGAACATCTGAGAAGATAATGAATAACAACAATGCTAGCTGAAATGTGTTGGATGATTAATATGAGATCAGTGTTGTGCTACATTATGTGCAGCAATCCCATGAGTTAATTATTACTCTTATGCATGTTTTACAGATGAAGGAACTGTAAGAGGTGTTCATCATGTAACTGTTAGGTGGCAGAATCTGGACTTACACTTCTACCTGAATGAAAACAAAGCTCATGCCCTTAAGTGCTCTCTATTGGACTAGTGTAATTTCTGTGTTGCTGAGTGTATATTCCATCCACACACATATGCCAATATAAGTTTTTAACCTTTAGTTCTACTGGATTTGGGCAAGGCAGCCAAGAAAGACCCAAAGTGGATGTGTCTAATATCTCTGTTGTGCAACTCCTGATCAATAGATGACCTTTCCCTCAGTGACTTGGAAATGAGTCAGTACAAATTACACTCCAGAGGAGTCAGTACCCATTGCAACTCCAGAGAGAGCAAGACATAAATAGGAAAAAGCAGCTTGATTAATTTCAGCCATACCATTTTTTTATGGATGAGTCATGTTAGGAACCATAAGGAGAGAAGGTGCAGTCTTCCATAGCTTTGCCATAAATAAACTACTGCAAAATCCAGTGGGGTTTTAGACTATTAATGTAGTAATGCATTTGCACTGAATGGCTAATTGATCTATCCATTCAGTTGTTCATCCAGCAAATATTTCTTAATTCTAAGAAATATGTTCTATGCTCTAATATAACATTCCATTTCATTCAGATCAGTAACTCTGATAGTGTGGTCTCCAGATCAGTAGCGTCATTCTCACCTGGGAAGCTGTTAAAAAGGCAGAATCTCAGGCCTACCCCAGACAATCAGAAAGTGGGGTGAGTCCAGCAATCTGTGTTTTAACCAGACCTGCAGTTGATTATGACATATGTAAATCACTGATCAAGGCAACTTTTATGCCAGAAAGACTTCCCTAATCATCCTGTTATCTCAAATCCTGATTGGATTCCTAGAAGTCAGAATTCCATTTCTTTAGATGACTTCTGGGTCACTAGTGCCTAGCACAAGACTATGCATATTCTATGCTGTTAAAAATATTTGCTAAGTGGATAAATAAACAAAGGTATAGAGCTACACACCTGCATGGCACTCTTTATTTGATCCAGTTCAGTTTTATGATTTATGAAGAGACATATAAGTACAGAGTTGGAAGGACTTGGTCAAGATTTCAAGAAAAGTCTTAGACACACCAGGACCCCAAGTATGAGTCCAATGCAAGTAAACAGAGGGTATAGATGGTATATTCCTTACTCCTCCTTTCTTTTGGAATTTGTTACCATGATCTATGCCTCCTTCAGAGAAAATCATCAATACATAAAACTTCAGAATAAGTATCTTTGTTATAATTTATAATTATCTGAAGGGCTCTGACATGGGAGCTTTTAGCCACCTGTCTGCCATTAATCTCCACTGAGGCTTCATCTGGAACAAGAGAAAATAATGTTAGAAAATTAAAAAATGACAATGAAATAGTTATTATTTCAATGAAATAGATTATTTAGGAGGCTCTCGTTCATTCATTCATTCATTCACTCATTCACTATGAGCCAGGCATTATATAAGGTGCTAGCAATACATCAATGAATGAGATAAATAATCACAAAAATTGATTAGTTGAAATTTGACTAAATGTTATAAAGGCAAAGTATATGGTTCCGTGAAACTTTATAATATGAGAACCTAAACTATTTTGGAAGGGTTAAAGAGATCTGCCCTGGAAAGTAATAATCTGGGACATGAACAGTGAGTAGAAATCAGTGAAATAAACACCTCTTTATAGGAAATATTATGTGTTCTTATCAGAATAGTTTATCTGGCTTAGAAGAAAGGTATAGGCAAAAGAAAATTTGTGCCTAAGGTGAAGCCACTGGTAACATCTCAGGGCTCTTTTCCCCCTAGCATTTAGATTTTCTGGTTGCAGCAGTCAGAGGGAACATGAACTAACAGCATGATTCAGGCCAAGGTTAGCTCATCTTCTGTTTGTTTATGAAGGCAAGTCTTGGCATAATGACCATGGTCAAATAATCAATGGCCATGTTCTTGAAAGACAGAGTGTGCTGTGAAAGATAAAGATGATTTGCTTTGACTTTTCCTGTCAGCCAGTGCCTTAGTTATCAGCAGTGCCTGAGGACAAAGATATGAGAATGGGGACGTGTTCTGGAAATGCAAAGTCTGGATTCTGCAGTGACATTGCTTATTTATCTCAGAGGGAGGAAGGCAGAGAAAGTTGAGGGAAGCAGAGGAAATAATAAAAATGAAGAAAGTCTAATTTTCACACACTGCTTATAAAAGACAGATCAAGAGCTTAAAATTTATAATTTATGCTCAAGAAAGCATGTGGTGTTGACTGGGAATAGGACCATTCATTGGGAGTGGAATGATCCTTATGCAAGATACAACTGACACACCATATGCATTCTAGAGCTCTGGTGCCAGTGACTCAGCTCATTATTAAACATACTCTGTTACAGTGGGGGTCAAATGTTACTCAGTACACTTCAAGATACTTAATACCTGTTGCAACTGAGGCTGCCAATATGTTCACTAGCACTATAATTGTTCAGGAAGGTCAACCCCATCTTTGCAGCTATATTTAGTGATAACTTCATCATGTAACCACTGCATTATAAATGGAAAACTTACTGTCAGGAAGCAAGCTGAAGTTAATATTTGAGAAAACATTTAGCTTCTTGAAGGAAAGATGATAGATTATTTTCTCTGTATCCTCTGTACCCAGAACAGTGGTTGACACATTGAGCCAGAGAGTTAGGGAAAGGAAGGCTTGAGTGGGTAGGTCTGGGAAGGAGAGAAAGAAGCTAAAGAAATCTGGTTTGAACTCTAGAGAGGTGGATTTCAACTCTGGCTACACACAAAAATCACCTAGATAGCATTTTGTTTTAATTTTTCTTGAAGATAACTCACATGAAGAGAAGTCCCCAGACCATCAATATACTTATTGGTATATGGCATCTTTTACTCAACATTATGTATGCTATTTTTCTATATTGTGTGTAATTTTAGTTTATTCATTCTCATTATTTATAGTGTTCCTTTTTGTGAATATAAAATTAATCTATTCTGCTCTTGAGAAACAATTGGTTTCTTTTCTGTGTTAGGCTATTTTTAATAGTGCTGCTGTGAACACTTCGGGCCATATCTTTTGGTGTACATAGGGACATTTTTGTTGGGATATATTTCTGTTGTGAGTGGAATTTCTAGGTCATAGTGAATGTATATATTCAGCTTAGTAGATATTGCCCAATAGTTTTCTAAAGTGGTTGCACCATTGCACATGCCCATCTGTCATATGTAGGAGTTCCAGGTGCTTTATATCCTCATCTTCATTTGGTTTGAGAGTCTCTGCCATTTTCACCACTTTGGTGGGTACATAGTCTTGCTGCTTTGTGGTTCAGAGTACATTTCTCTGATGACTAA
>VMDR010034712.1:0-10975 GCA_007922815.1 Macrotus californicus | reverse complement strand
TAAAGTTTCTATACTTCAGTTGAACTGATAAAATGTTGGCACCAATACATTCTGATAAATTACGTATACATAATGTAATACCCAGAACAACCACTAAAGAGGTTTCACAATAAGATACACTCAAAAACACTACCGATAAAACAAATGGAAATTCTAAAGACATTAAACTATCATAATCAAATGGACATGAGGAGACCTGTCCACATGATAACAGCAGAATATACTTCTTCCAAGCACCCATGAATATATACCAAGATAGAACACATACTAGGCCATAAAACAAATCTCAAAAAGCTTAACAGAATCACAATGGAATCAAAATGGAAATCAGTAACAAAAAGATAATGGAAAAATCTACAAACATTTGGAAATTAAAAAACACAGACTTCTAAATAACTGTGGGCTTACGAAGGAGTTCAAGGGAAATTTTAAAAAGTAATTGAACTGAGCCCTGGCTGGTTTGGCTCAGTGGATTGAGTGCTGGCCTGCGAAGCAGGGGTCACTGGGTCGATTCCCAGTCAGGGCACATGCCTGGGTCGCAGGCCAGGTCCCCAGTAGGGGGTGCATGAGAGGCAACCACACAGTGATGTTTCTCTCCCTCTCTTTCTCCCCCGACCCGGTCTCTAAAAACAAAATAAATAAAATCTTTTTTTTTAAAGTGTGATACTAGTGAAGAGAAAGATATATAAATCAATGGAACGGAACAGAGGGCCCAAAATTAGACCCACACAAACAGAGCAAATTGACTTTTGACAAAAGTGCCAAAACAATTCAGCGGAGAAAAGACAGCCTTTTCAATGGGAACTGGACATTAACGTGCAAATAAGTAAACCTTCCCCTAAACCTCACACTTTGTACAAATAATTCCCCAAATGGATCATAGACACAAATGTAAAACTCTAATTTTTAGAAAAAATCTTTTAGAAGGTGAAAATCTTTATGACCTGGGGTTAGGAAGATTTCTTAGACATGGTAACAAAAGATCCAAGAAACAAAAAAGTGATAAATTATACGTCATCAAAATTAAAACATGTGCTGTGAAAGACACTGTTAGAAGAACGAAAAGACAAGCTGCAGACTGGGAGAAAATACTTGCAAACCACATATCAACCAAATAACCTGTATTCAGAACATATGAAGAACCCTCAAAACTCAACACAGACAAACAGCTCATTAAAAAATTGGCAAAACTCTTCACCAAATACCCGGCAAAGACAATATATGCCAAATAAGCACATGAAAAGATATTCAACATCTTTAGCCATTAGTTAAAGACACTTCAAAACCACAAGATACCACTACATGCGTACTAGAATGGTCCAAATGCAGGATACAGCCACTCAATGTGACAGTTTCTCATAAAGTTCAACTACTTTACATGAACTGCAATTCCACTCCTACCAATACCCTAGACAAATGAAAACTTATGTTCATTTAAAAAAATTTTTAAACACTGCCATCAGAGCCCTGCAGTTGGGGCAGGTTGGTCCTGGCCATGGTGCAGCTGCTCTTGAGGGAGCTGGGCATCAACCTGCACGGGAGCATGGAAATCATGGCCCAGTTCTTCTCATGTGGCATCAACAGCATTTTATATCAGCGTGGCATTTGTCCCTCTACAACCTTTACTCGAGTGAAGAAATATGGACTCACCTTGCTTGTAACTACTGATCCTGAGCTCATGAGACACCTAAATAACGTGGTGGAACAACTAAGATTGGTTATACAAGTGTTCAGTTCAGAAACTGGTGGTCGTCATCTTGAATACTGAAAAGGGTCCTTGAAAGACGGCAGTTTGATACCAAGTGTGACAAAACTGCCAAAGAGGACAGTCCTTGAGAAAAACTTCAGAAGGCTATCCAAGGTGAAATCCGCTCAGTGATCAGACTGGTCACAGCGCCAGTGACACTGCTGGAAGTTTCTTGTTCATTAGATCTGCTGACCTACACAAAGATTTGGTTGTACCTGAAAAGTGGGAAGAGTGGGAACTGCACACAGTTCATTACCAATTCTGAGCAAGGCCATCCGCGTTCCTTCACTACTGCAATACAGAGTAAACAGCATGGTGGCCTACAAAATCCCTGTCCTTGACTGAAGACGAGCCAAGAGCAAAAACATAATTCTCAAATGTGTTTCCTGAATCCAAGCCAACTGCAGTTCATGATGTATTTCACTGATGGGGAAAACTTAACACTCTGCTTTACTAAACTGTGCGTCCTCGTTCCATTTTGGGGTACCTCTTTGACCTTCCATATAGTTGGTGTAATTTTCTGCATACAGTTCAAAGGGAACCAGCAGATGACATTAGCACTGTCATGTCGTTTCCTTTGAAGGTGGAAACTAGATGGGAAAACTGTTGCTATAAAGCTAAATGCCTTTGTCTTCAGACCTTTTGGTCAAGTAGCTTGACTCAGAATATAGGTAAATATGAAACACAGCAAAAGAAGTCTGACTATTCAGAATTTTTTTTAGGTCCTAAAGTAACCGATAATCCACAATAACAAAATATTGCTATTAGGTCCTTTTGCCATTTATTTCATTTGTATAGTTTCCATATTGAAAAAAGTCTCCAATTATTTGATTTAATGTATATAATTTATACTTACAAAGCTATCGCTATTTCTATTACTTAAATTTTGGTGATACGGAATTCTTAAACATGTCTTTGTGTTTTATAAAATCAAGCTTTAAATGGTAATGATAAAGTTAAATGTATATGTTTAAAAAAAAAAACCTGTACACAAATGTTTATAGCAGCTCTATTCATAATCACCAAAAACTGGAAACAATCCAAGCGTCCTTCAATGGGCAGATGTATAATCAAACTGGTATGTGCATCTCATGGAATACTACCTAGCAATAAAAAAAAACTGTTGGTAAATGCAACAGCTTGGGGGAACCTCAAAGGCATTATGCTGAAAGAAGTCAGCATCAGAAGATTATCTATTACATGGTTCCATTTACTGTATATGACATTCTAGAAAAGATTAGTACAGACGGTCCCAGACTTACATGGTTTGACTTATAATTTTCAATTTTATGATGGTGTGAAAATAATAGGAATTCAGTGGAAACCATACTTGAATTTTGCATTTGACCTTTTCTCAGGCTAGTGACATACAGTATGACAAACTCTTGTGACCCTGGGATGCAGCTAGGGCTGCAACTCCCACTCAGCCAGGAATTCAGGAGAGTAAAACAACTGATACCCTACAGTATAATATGTATTAAATGCATTTCAATTTATTTCCTTTTCTTACGGATTTTTAGAGAGAGGGAAAGGACAGGTGGAAGGGGGATGGAGAGAAGGTGAGAAAGGGGGGGGGAAGGGAGAGAGAGGGAGGGAGAGAAACATCAATTTGTTGTTCTACTTATTTATGCATTCACTGGTCAATTCTTGCATGTGCGCTGACCCAGATCCAATCCACAACCTTGGCTTATGGGGACGATGCTCTAACCAACAGAGCTACTTCCCAGGACCTTGTCTTATTTTCAACTTACAATGGAGTTTATGAGGTCCTAACCCCACCTTAAGCTGAGAGGCCACCTGTGATTGCTGAGTTAGGGAAAGGATATGAAAGAATAGCATGAGTTTTGGCAGGGAGGTGACAGAACTATTCTATATCCTGATTGTCATGGAGGTTACATTAATCTAAAATTCAATGAACACAACTAAAAAAAAAAAAGTCAATTTTACATATATGATAATTTAAAAAATAAAATGTGAAGAAAAAAATGCAATCAGATTTCAACATAGGTAGTGTAACGTGACTGTCACTACTACTCTATCGTCTTAAAACACTGTATCAAAACAATTAAGTTCTTAAAAAATAAGCATAATCCTGAGTACAATAATTAAAAAGCTTGACAGTAACCTTTATCTACTTTTTACTCCAAATTTAAGAGATTTTTGTCAATGCAATTTTATAAATTAGAAAAGAGTAACTCACGGATCAAAAGGGTTTTGTTTTTGTGTTTTTACATCAGAGCCTGTACTTAAGTACAGGTGTGATTATACTCACACCTACATGTTAGGAGTTACATAAAAGCTAGAGAGGTAAACGGCCCTCTGCAGAGTCTACAGCTACTTGAGAGCGAAGTCTACTACGCCCTCACACACCCTCAGGTTCCTCTGCCTGGGAGCCAGGATTCCTCGGTTCGAGTAAAGTAATTCTATGGCTTCCAGTGTCAATGAAATAGTGCAGTCTGGCTCATTCATATTCCACCAGCCTGAGCGAAAAACTAGGGAAGGGTGGGGCCGCGGGGTAGGAAGGGGCCCTCCGCAAGGGACTAGCTGTTCCCCCTAGAACCTAACCCCGGCACGTAATGCCCCTTAGCTGGTGTCCCGCCCCGCCAGGGTCGCCCCTTCCCAAGCTGGGGACGTGGGGGGGCGGGGGAGGAGCAAGCAGCCAGGAGCTCCGCTAGGCTGGAGGTGCTGCGCCTCACCCCGCGCCACCTCGCGCATTCCCGCCCAAGGGGCAATTCCAGGCACCCACGCCCAGGAAGACCAGACTGCTGGGAGCTGGGAGGGGGCGCCCGGCAGGCACTACCGCCCACCTCCCCCAGCTGGAAGTCGGACCCCGCGCTCAGAGGCGGACCAGCGGGCGCTCGGTGGCCTGGACCGGCGGATGGGAGCCCGGGCCTGGAGGCCCCTGACCCCCAAACCCCTCTCCAGTCCCCAGAGAAAGGCACATCCCGGGACCCGCGGACAGGCGGGTCCTGTCCCAGGGGAGACGGAGGAGTCCTCAGCCCCTGGAGAGGGCGAGGAAGTGCAGGACCGCTACCCCGGAGAGCGAGCCGCCACTCACCGTCCCCCGCCGCCGCGGACCCGCAGCCCAGCGAGACCGGCTCCTCTCGGTCGCGGCGCAACCGCTGCCGCCGCCTCCTCCTAGCGCGCCGGCTCTTGCGGCGCGGCCGCCCGGCTGGCTCGCGCCCTCTTTCGCTCTTTTAAGAATGACTATGGTTTTTTAACAAACTTTATTGGCAGTCAGGGCGCAGAACAAGCAGCTCAGCCGCAGGTCTGCCGGGAATGGTGGGGCGCAGGAGACTCGACTCCCCTCTTCGGTAGACCCGCCGCGATGCCGAGCATGCGCCGGGCTTGGTCTGCGCATGCTCTGCGAGGACCAGGTCCCCAGCCCGGCTCCACCCGGGTCCTGGCTGGTCGCGGAGACACGGGCTTCTCTGCGTTCCCGGTGCCTCCGGGGACCTGGCTATGCGGCGGGGAGACCGGAGGCGGGTGGGACCTCCTGGATCGTAGATTGGAGTTTAGTAAAGATAAACTGACTACACAGTGCTCAGACTTTCACAGTCCTCAAAGGACTTTCCACGCCTTGGGCACACACCTTATTTTCTTGACCGGATGGCATCCAAGGGGCAAAGTAAGCAAAAAACGTGGAGCAAAGTCGAAAACGCATTCACAGTCTGCACGTTGTGGCTGGACAAAGTAGAAGTCTGAGATGCTTAATAATTCACAGAACCAAACCAAAAATTAAAAAGTTCCCAAAGGCGATCTGAACTTTGCTTCTGTTGTTTTTATATTTTAAAATAGAATAGAGGGATAAAAGAAGGAAAACACCAAATGATAGTGAGGATATGAAGTAAATGAATTCTACCTAATTACTGGATTGTAAAACGGACCAACTCTTAAAAAAATGGCAGTATCTACTAAATGAGCTTCTGATTGTCCAAGTTTAATGGATGCAGAGTTCAGTTTTCCAAGATGAAAAAGTTCTGGGGTTGGACAGCGGTGATGGCTGCATACAATGTAGATGTAATCAATGGCCCTGAAGTATACACTTAAAAATGGTCATAACAGTACATTTTCTGTTAGCATACTTTACCAGTTTTTTTAAGGGGCAAAAAAGAAAAAATCCAAGTATGTCTTAGAGAATAAATCTGACGATTCAAATTTGAGAGAAACATCTTGAAGAACCCCCAAGACTATTCCTTACCCCCTTTTCCATTTCCAGGGGATTGTTGTACATTCTCAGTGCAGTTAAGTTGACTTTTTATTTAACTCAAAGCTGTACCCAAGGACACAGCAGAGATTTTTATGCTGTGATAAGGAAAGCCTGCATGGAAACCTGGCCTTTTATTTTATCTTTTTCATTATTAAAATTTATCAAGGAAAAAGAATTTATCAAGGGAATAATTTGAATTTTTAGAGTCTTTGTTTAGCAAAGTAAAAGACTTTAAAATTCTTTTTTAACCTATCAAGTAGGATTTAAGTTAAATAAATCCTCTATTGCAATGAACGTATATAAAGGACCCATGAACAAATCCAAAGGACTGAGGGTGGGTGGCAGGGGTTGGTGGGGCAGGAGGGAGGGGATGGGGGAAAATGGAGACAACTGTACTTGAAAAACAATAAAAATAAATAAATAATAGTAAAGAAGAAAGAGAATGCTTTCCTCAATCATAAAAGTTGTCTTCCAAGTTACACTCTCTTACCTCTACTGCCTTGTAACGCTGAGCACTGTACCTCACCAGGGATGGCTCTTCTCCAAGTCAGGGTGGGAAAAACAGGTCATGGCCTGACACAGACTAAACGTAGACTTTGGTATGTAATGTGATCATTCAATTTATCATCCAACCAGGATACTTTTGAGAGTAAAAAGGGTGCTGTTAATTATTCAAGAACAGAAGGCATACAATGGCACATATGGCCATCCTCATGATAAGGCAGTTTGGGAAACTAAATTTCCCAGTATGCCCTGCCCCTGAAAGTCAAAAAGCTTGACTGGATGAAAGCACCCTGGGCAGTGTGGTTACTACCATTTAAGAGGTAAGTAAGTACCAGTGTAGGGCTGGATGCTGATATGGAGATTCCTCCTGCTGTGGGTCACTTAACCAGACACAGGACACAACACCTGAGGTGAGATTTCAGTACATATTAAATCTGGGGTGGAGCCTCTCTCTCCCCAACAACTCTAATTTCCTAAGGTGTGAATAATCTTATAGTCTGCAGAATCAAATCAACCATATGGGAAAACATATTAGTGTTTTCTAATCAGACATCAAAATACTGTTTAGTTCTTTAAAGCTGTTTCACTCTGGATCTTAGTGTCCTCATGTAAAATATGGAGTTATCCACCTTACAGGATCATTCAGAAAAATACTTTTTGTGCCAAGTACTGTGCTGGGCACTGGGTATCCAGTGATGGACAAAAGGGACATGATCTGTGACCCCTTGGAGCTTATAGTCTGGCAAGAAAAAGTATACATGTGACATATATTTATACTTATATGAAGTTAAAACACAAATATAATGAAGTATATAAAAGGGTGCCTTAATTTTGTATTAAATTTATTGGGGTGAAATTGGTTAATAAAATTATGTAGGTTTCAGGGGGAAGCTCTAATTTCAATTGGAGAGCCAGAGAGGTCTTTCTAACAAAGTGACATTTAATCTGTCATCTGAAAGATAAATGAATTAGCTAGAGAAAGTATAGGGAGAAAAAGATATTAAATAGAGAGAGTAACAAGTACAGTGGCCCAAGGCAGGAAATAATTTGGTGGGTTTGAGGAATTGAAAGGGAGCTAGTGTGCAGAAATGGGCTAGGTGGCAAGTGGTATAAAATGAAATAGTGACAGAGACAGGGGCCAGATCATGAAGACCTGTGGGTCATGTGAGTAATTGGGTTTATATCTCAAGTACATCGGAGAAAGCCTTTGAAGGATTTAGTGCAGGGATAAGGAGAGCCACTTGAAAGATCTTTCTGGTTGCTGTGTAGCAAAAGAACAGCGTAGAGGAAAATGGGAGACCAGTGGAAGTCTGGTCCAGATGAGAGATGATGGAGGCTTAACTGAGGTGGTAACAGAAGTGATAAAAAGAGTGAATGAAACAAACAAGTGCAGACAAGGACGTGGAGAAAAGAGAACCCTCGTTTACTGTTTGTGGGAAGGCAGTTTGGTGCAGCCACTGTGGACAACAGTATGGAGTTTTCTCAAAAAATTAAAAATGCAATAGCCTTTTGACCCAGCGATCCCACTTCTGGGAATATATCCTAAGAATCCAGAAACACCAATTTGAAAGAATATATGCACCCCTATATTCATAGCAGTGTTATTTATAACAGCTCAAGTGCTCATCAGTAGATGTGTGGATAAAAAAGCTGTGGTACATTTACACAATGGAAAACTACACACTTGTAAAAAAAGAAGGAAATCTTACCTTTGCAATAGCATGGATACCCCTGGAGATTATTATGCTAAATGAACTAAGCCAATCATAGGAAGACAAATGCCGTATGATCTCACTTATATGTGGAATCTAATGAACAAAATAAATGGACAAACAGGATAGAAATAGAGGCTTGGGTACATGGAGCAGACTGACAGCAGTCAGGGGTGGGGGAGGGGGGACTGGATGAAAGAAGGTGAAGGGATTAGCCAAAGAACATGCATATATAACCCATAGACACAGACAACAGTGTGGTGATGGCCAGAGGGAAGGGGAGTGGGGTCTAGGTAGAGGTGGACAAAGAGTAGGGAAATGGGGACATCTGTAATGGTGTCAACAATAATAATAAAGTTAAAAAAATATTAACAAAAAAAAGAACAGTGGATACATCAGTCTTTAATTTTGAAAGTAGAATCTATTAGACTTCCCTAAGGAGGGAATGTCAAGAATGACTCACAAGTTTGTTGAATGACCAATTGAGATTCTGGCACCCAGATCTAACTTGTGGGTTTTCTCCCCCGACACCATCAAGCAATTCTCAGACACTAGCTGGACATCCTACAATTCAACTCAATTCTTACACTATCTACCTGGAGATAGCACCAAATTTTATAGGTTAAGGGTTCAGTCCCATAGGACTGTCTCTCCCACCCATCACCCCAATTCAGATGCCAGATTCAAGTCCAGGTAATGGATTACCTGTGCTTCTGGCAGGCCACCAGCTATAGATGAGAGGTTCCCAGGACACTGTCTTTGGGTTCAATTAATTTGCTAGAGCGGTTCACAGAACCCACAGCAACATTTTACTTACTAGCTTACCCATTTTGAACGAAAGGCTGTAATTCAGGAACAGCCCAATGGAAGACATGCACAGGACAAGGGGAAGGGCTCAGACTTTCTATGCCTTCTGAGAGTAGACCGCCCAGAGGCTCTCCAGGGCAGTCCTTTGGGCTTTCATGGGCCCTCATTACACAGGCGTGACTGATTAAATCATTGGTGATTGAACTCAATCTCTACCCCTTTCCCCCTCTCTGAGGTCAGGGAGAGGCCATCTAATCATGTAGTTGGTTCCGTTAGCAACCAGCCTCCACCCTTAGGTGATTTAGGGGCTTTGCAAAAGCCATCTCACTGACATAATGAAAGACATCTTTTTGGTTTTCATCACTTAACTAATCTCAAGGTTTTTAGGAGCTCTGTTTTACAAGAGAACTGGGAACAAAGACCAAATATGCATTTATTAATATGTATCACAAAATCACACAACCTTGCTGGTAGGGTCACCATGGAACTAGTATGAGTCCTAGGCAGTGTGAATCTGGAAATATTCAGTTCATTCTAGATTATTTCTTTTTCCTTTGACACAGATTGTCTCAGATGGGCTAGTCCATACCATCATATACACTTCTGGATTTAGGACTCTTATCAATAAAGGAATTTCTTAGACCATAATGATCTTCCTGTTTTTTCCTTCAGTGCCCAAATCTTCCTCATATATACATTTGCTTTTCAAATGTCTGGGCTGTTTGTGCAACTCTGATTTTCAAGGACTTCACTGATGGCACGTAAGAGTGCATCTGTGTGATATCTTCTTATACATCTATTGGAACATTTGTTTATGTATCACTCCAACTTTCTAACTTTTAATGCATTTTCAAAAGCGTATTCACAATCACCATTTTGTCAACCACTCCTTAATCTAAACTCCTCTCAGTGTTCTCATAAAATAAGTAGGTTAATATGTTGTATGATTAACTGTAATTTTAGATGCAAACAAAGTAAATACAGGTCACATGTCCTGCAGGTAAATTAGGAACAAGGAAGAATCCAATTCTCTTGATGGCCAATTTTAAATCTAAACTCATTTGGTTGTCCATTACCTAGATTTGCAATTATTAACTCACATACAGTGATGGGAAAATGTTCTAGTTATACTAACAATCAAATACTTGATGCCCACAACAGAATTTTTTTTTCAAATATTGTATAGTCCTTTGCACATTATTCAGTTATTGGGGTTTCACGACTAAAGCAATTTTAAAAATTGAGTAGATATGGGACAAAAAGAAATAAATGGAGGTAGAAGGCTGTAGAAAAGTACAAAGAGTTGATTAAATAACGAGATATACATGACAATGTTATACTGATACTTTATGTGGTGTGAAAGGGTCAGAGATAGAAGTAGTATTAGAATTTGAAAGACACTATAACAATGGAATGCATAGAAATCTTCACAAATGGACACATCACCAGAAATGCCAATGGCATTGCCTATGATATATATTTTTTTCTCTAGTTGCTTTTAAGTGTTTTTCTTCTCTTTACTGTTCTGTAGTGTCTGAGTATGGATTGTGCTCATTTAACCCACAATATTTGTTTTGCTACTTGAATCATGTCTTCAATTCTGGAAAATTTTCAGCCATTATCTCTTCAAATATTGCCTCTAACCTATTCTATTCTATTTTCTTCTTCTGTAACTCCTTTTAAAAGAAGTTGACCTCTCATATTTTTCATATGCTTTTTTAATTGAAAATTTTACACATATTTATTGTTTTTGTTCACTTGTACTGTGAAATTCTATGAAGTTGCTATTCAGAGGTCGTCAGTTGAAATCATAGCAGAAATTTCTAACTTTGTGAAAATCTATTTTTTATATTATGCTCATGAAGCATAGTAATATTCATATAAGAGTAACACAACATAAGATTATTTTTATTTATTTATTTTTAATTCACCAAATAAAGTTTAATATTTTTAAAATATATTTTATTGATTATGCTATTACAGTTGTCCCATTTT
>VMDR010034711.1:0-10982 GCA_007922815.1 Macrotus californicus | reverse complement strand
GGCACATGCCTGGGTTACAGGCCAGGTCCCCAGTTAGGGGCACATGAGAGGCAACCACACACTGATGTTTCTCTCCCTCACTTTCTCCTTTCTTTGTGCTCTCTCAAGAAGTAAATGAATAAAACCTTTTTATGAAAAGCAAAAGAAAATATAACCAATATTACTTAAAAATTTTAAATTCATTGAAGGTTGTTTTTTCTCCTAGTACAAGATCTGTCTTGGAAGACTTTCCATGTGAAATAGAACAAAATGTGTATCCTGCAGTTTTAAATGCAATGGTCTATAAATATCTATTTAGGATACCTGTTTTGCAGTTAGTCTAATTTTATTTTTTTAATTGTCTAAAACACAGTGTTTAAAATAGGATTATTCTTTATTCATCTCCTACCACATTTAATTCTCAAAAGGAACTTTTGAAATCAATGCTATTTTACCTCATGCCTAACAGATGAGGAAAGTAAAAGGCATTTCCGCTACTTTAAATTCACAACACCATTAATAGCATTTCAAATTTTTCATCCAGGAACTGTCTGTTTCCCCAGCCCTCCATATCATGTAGTAATACAGTAAGGAAGTTTCAATAGATTAGTAAGATGGATGGAAAAGAGAATTAGGTGGTTATAGCAAGGGGCTTTTAGCAGTATTTGTCCTACTGGCTCTGTGGGTCTAAGGTTCACAGAGTCCAGCCGCAGGCTGTCTACATGGCACAGGATGAGGATGACACAGTTGATCATGCAAAGGCCTAACAAAAGGGCCAGCAGTTGAAATATAAATAACAAAGTGGCAACGAGTTTAGAAAGGGGTTGGGCCAAATCCAAGGTACTTCCAGGCCCTTCTCAACCATAATGCCATTCTCTCCCCCACCAGGACATGTACTATAAAAACGGGAGGTACTTCTCTGGACTCAAAGATCGCTAAACTATATCTATTGTCTTGTGATCCTTTACTCAAGGCCACATTTGGAAAGACATCAAGTGATGTGTAGTTCGACTGCCTGATCCTCGGACCAAAACTGAAGATCAATTGTTGTTCTGTTTTTTTTCCCCTCTGAATTGTGATAAGTGTTTCAGGGTGGGCCTGTTTGAATGAGGTATATGAGATACAGAGTGGAATGAGTGAACTTCATCCAAAATGATACCAGATATCTGAGTGGGACTGGGGATTTTTTGCTGCCCCCGGAAATCCCTAAACAGGATACACCAGAACCAAAAACCCAGACTAGTTGATGGCATCTGAAACTCATTGAAAGTTTGCTTTCCAGATGTTTTTTTCAAATGTCTGAGGGCCACAGTTAAGTGCAAATGGAGGCAAAAGGCCTTTTATGAGTGATTGAAAATTTATAAAGATCAACAAGCACAGCAGGTCCAGCAATATATTCTGCAAAACCATGTACCAGGAAAACACCAGCCATGGCTGATCCAATATACCCAAATCAAACACACATAAAACACATTTTCTAACAACTTTCACAGAAGCAAACTGAGGCTCAGAGAGATGAGGGGTTAGCTCCAAGACACTTCCTAGAAATGGGCAGTGTCACCATGTGACATGGAGTTGGCCAGTCCTCACTGAGTGAAAAACTGGTTCAGATCATTCTGGGCGCTGTTCAATGTCAGAAAGGAAAAAAGGTAGGCAGGATTGCGAATGAAGGTCCTACATGTGAAGTGTAGTGCCATGGAAACTATGGGCACTTCAGCACCATGCCTTTGGAGATCCCTCGATGTGCAAGCCTCTGTGCAAGCCTCAAGGGGCAAACTGCTGTCATCATCACAGTAGACGATACAAAAAGGGACATAATGTCAGCCACATTACATTTAAAAAGCAGAAGTTTACACTTCAGGAGCTCTCCAAGGAACACTCCGCAGTTCAGAGATGTTTTGGCAGGGACAGGTGTGCCCAAGATGAAAACACTCTAAGCCATAAATGTATACTTAGAATTTAAGGGGGAGGAAAATTATTCAATTATTGTTTTCAAGACATTTTGTTAGCTGAGGAACAACTGGCCCCCATTTATGGGTAGTCTGCATTAAGAGCATTGTCTGAAACCAATAACCTGACTATGGCAATAAGAATAGGAGACAACTGTACTTGAACAATAATGCAAGATAAATTAAATTAAATTAAAAATAAATAAACAAAGAGTGCAATAATGCAAAGAGAAAGGCTTAGAGACTATTAAACAGGAAAGAAAAGAGAGGCCTAAAGATTTCAAATTGTCCCTCAAAGGCTTACAGGCCACAGTTACAAAGCCTCTAAAGTCTGGATGAAACACATGTGTTTTAAGCTCTGAACCTTCCTTTACTGGTCAAATGGAAGGAAATATCTGCAGAGTGCCTTCCCTTCCCCATCTGGAGACAGTGTGCAGAAAAAACACATACAATGAGAGCCTTCTTGATCTCAAATGAAGATACTGATTGCTTTTTGATTTACTTTAAATTGAATTTTGATACTCCTATTATGGAGATTCCAAATTTCTAATAGTGGCAAATACTTAATTATATCAGGAAGAGAAATAGCACATTCCTGATGCGGACTCCGACCCACGGGTTCTGTGTGTTGTGGCTGCGATGAATGACGAACAGATTCACGTGGACTACAGAAGTCCTGTGGAGAAAAGGGGGTGGCACAGCCACTGTCTAAGTGAGAGAGAGGGCAAGGAGAGAGGGCCCTGACCCCTGCCTCAACAGGCTTTTATTGCTTTCCTGGGCACATTACATTGAGGATGGTCCTCATTTACTATGCACAGGTTCGCCCTAGGTGGTTACCTTTTATAGATAACAAAGGAAAGAATGTTGCCAATCACTTCAAAGAGAAAGGGCATTTGTAAATGCAAAGGGGAAAGATGGTTGAACTGGTTACACTCCATCCTTGGGAGGTGTAGCACAGATTGCAGTAAACATTTGCTGCCTCAATTCAGGGTGAGGGAGTTTTAGCAAAAGCAAGGCTCAAAGTAGCCTAGGTACAGTGCAGGCCTGATTCCCCATGGGAGAACAGATCCATGGGTTTGGCTTCTGTGTGCTGACACACACCTGACTCTTTTCAGTCAGAGCTGAGCTACATTTGCCAAGGGGATCGATTCCCTATACATTCCAACAGAGAATCTGTATGATAACTAGGGTGGAAGAAGTCTCTTTGGCTGGTGAACCAGTTTCCAGGTGCCTCGAAGTGTCATTATAACAAGTGCTCATCAATGACCAATGAAAAAGCACATTCGAGGACTAGAACACGAGGGTGGTTTCCTTTAAAAGAGTGATAAGTTGACAGTCAGGCTGTTTGCAATAAGGCAGCTAAAATCAGAGAGACAGCATGACAATGTGACGGCTACAACCTATTCAGTTTGGAATCAGGCTACAGCTATAATATATGTAAATATTTCATCTGCCTATCTTTCTATCCACAGCCCCATTTCCGACTGAATGTATGGAGACACAGTGTTGTATGATACCAGCCTTCCTATGTACAACCATTGTTTACAGGACTACCTTCCTGCTCACTTATCCGGCATAACACCAAACAACACATTCCATACCTGCTTCTCAAGAAAGTGGGCGCCCTTGGCTCAAGATGACCCTGCCAACATCTAGTTTATAGCATGGAAGTATCCCCTCACCTGTGAGACTCAGTTTGCATCTCTGACAAGTGGGTGGTATAAAATAAGCCTTGTGTGATTTTAGATGGATTAAATGGATCGGTCATGGCAGGTTTCCCCCTGATGCTTCTTCCTGCAGAATATGCAGCTGGCCCAGCTGTGGTTGTCGTATTTCATGAATTTCAACTTTCCATAAAAATCACCTTTTTCCTCAGTGGCCTGTGGCCATTAAGGGTTTTAAAAAGTACACGAAAAGCAACCTTCAAGGATCTTGGGATGCCATTTATTGTGTCCCGATGTATTTTTCTGTAGCCAGATTAGGCATTGAGGCAGGCGGCAAAAATCCCTAGGCCCATTCAGCTTTTTCATATGATTTTGAATACACTTCACTCATAAAACTATATATTATACACCTGCTAATGCAGACACATTCTGAGACAACTTGCAACAGTAGTGAAAGATGCAGAACAAAAAAATGTTTACTTGAGTTTTAGTAAGAGAGTCAGTTGTAGAAGACATTATCTGAAATGTCTCTGATATAGGACACATATGGCATCTTCATAGCCTTTGTTGCATCTGGTGGCATTTTTCAAATGGTGACTAGAGGGATGGAGCAGGATGGATCACAGGCCCATATAAAAAGGGAGTGATTTTTGTGTCCATGAGAAAAACCTAGAACATAGGTTGAATTCAAGAGCATTGGTTTGTGCCTGGCAGAATCCCGGATTTGCTCCAAGTCCACCCTCATTTGTGTCTTTGTCTACTTGTTGTCACTGCAGGTGCTAGCCCTGCTCTGGTGTCTGTCACCATTGTCTTCACCATCATTATTTTGTGCCGTAAAAGGGCATGTGGCCAGAGCCTGTAAAGTCAAGTTCCACACAGTCACTTGTACAAACCTGGTTAGAAGTGCTAGCAAGAAAGCCCGTTTTTTTTTCCAGGTTAATCCGAACTGTCTTTGAATTTTTTTCTAAACTTATAGAGGATATGAAGAGCTAAAAGTGTAAATAGTTCCAAGTTTAAAATTTTGGAACTGACAGAGATAGGTGGTCATTTTAATGTACAAAATAAACCTTTTTTGTTTTTTATCTGAAATACTTAGATTAAAATAGACTTGACTCAAAACATCCTTGTGATAATAAATGTGGAGTGAAATTTTTAAAAGTGGTAATTTTAATGTATAATACAATATGTTAATAAATTAGTGATAAAGAATGACCTTAACTGCCACTTTAAAACACTTGACTTCATAGATATTTACAAAATATTTTCTTGTCTTGGCTGGTGTGTCAGAGGTTTGAACATCAGCCTGTGAACCAAATGGTCACTGGCACATGCCTGTGTTGCATGCCAGGTCTCAATTTGGGAGAACCTGAGAGGCAAAGATCAATGTTTCTCTCACAAATTCATGTTGCTCTCCTTCTCTTTCTCCCTCCCTCCCCTCTCTCTAAAAGGAAATAAACACAATCTTTTTTTTTTAAAAACAAAAACTTTTTTTTTATTAACAATTTACCATGTGAATCACTGTGTGAGGTTTATTGCCTAAAAAATAAATAAATAAATAAAACGTCAAACATCTGGCATTTGACTTTTCATGTAGCAGCTTTTAATTTGCATTTCTCTAATGATTGATGATCCTGGATCCAGCATCGCCCTATACATTAAGGTTGCAGGTTTTGTATGTGCCTTATGCCCATGGTCAGGGTATACAAAAATTGAACAAAGAATGCCTAACTAAGTGGAACAACAGATTGATGTGTCTCACTCTCCTTCTACATTTCTCTCCCAAAACTATTAAATGTAGAAAATAAAACATTTTAGTGACATTGAGAACCTTCTCATAGTCTAGTAACCTTTTATACCCTCTTTGTAGAAGTGTCTCATAAGGTTCTTTTTCTGTTTTTAAAGTTGGATTGCTTGTGTTTTGGTGTTGGTTTTCTACATTCTTCATAAATTTTGGATATCAAACCCTTATCAGATATATTGGTAAATTCCATTACTTTCCTTTTCAAACCTCTTTGATTGTGATCATGGGCGAATCTGCACAATCACTTCATGGACACCCAGTCACTGAGGACATAGAGGATAAAGCCTAAGGGAGGGCAAAGCTCGCTGGCCTTCCTACCTGCCCCAGAGGCATCACATTTCTCTGAGAGACTCTAAGTTATTTCTCATCAAGGCCTCTGGTGATCTCTTACACATCCACCTGTTCCCACTTCTTGGGTGGATCCTGTGCCCAGACAGGATGAGAATAAGGGCAAATTGCCATCTGGCTTTTAACTTGGCCCACACCCTCATGCCATGCAACAAAGTGATGCCAGGGGAGAGACGTGAGGCTGGGGATCCAAGCACAGTGGTAGGGAAGAGTTATGCAGGGATTCCCCCAAAATGAGGTCCTGGTACCTTCTCACTGCTTTACACCCAAAGCCACTGGGACAATGCCTGCATACACTCTCTCCAGCCTGTCCCAGCGCATGAGAGGCAGTGTGGTGGAGGAGCAAGCATTGGCAGTCGGTCACCCCAGGCCTAGTGGGACTAGGCCATTGGCCATATGCTTCATTTCTGCTGCTGTGTGCTTTTAAGCAGATCCCTTGCTGCATATATACATTTTCTAAAATGTTTTATTTTCTACATTTAATGGTTTTGGGAGAGAAATGTAGAAGGAGAGTGAGACACATCAATTTGTTGTTCCACTTAGGCATTCTTTGTTCAATTTTTGTATACCCTGACCGTGGGCATAAAGCACATACAAAACCTGCAACTTTAATGTATAGGGATGATGCTGTACCCAACTGAGCTACCTAGACAGGGCTGGATCAATTGGTTTTTAAGTTTCATGGAACACTTCATCATTTATTTACCTTATTACAAACACACATAATCCACGCACTGCTTTCATGATGTGCTTGTTATGGTAAGTAATGCTGAAATCCACAACCAACCAACATTGCACCAAAGTTCCCAACATCCATCCACTTGCTGTCTTTGGGCTTTGTTGTGGTATAGGCAGAGACAGATTTTTCTTAAACTTTTTTGAAAGAATTTACTTATTTTTAGAGAGAAGGGAAGGGAGGGAGAGAAGGAGAGAAACGTCCATGTGGGGATGCCTCTCCTGCCCCTCATACTGGGGACCTGGACGGCTACTCAGGAAGTTCCCTGACTGAGAATTGAACCAGTGACCCTTTGGTTTGCAGGCTGGCACTCAATCCACTGAGTCACACCAACCAGGGCAGATTTTTCTTAAACTTTTATGTGGCCTGGTTTATGGTTCATTGCCTATATGGCTTCCAGTTTTGTTTGTATGCCTTGGAAAGGCCACCTGCCTGTTCTGGATGTGGTAGATTTACGGTGGGATGGGGGAAACCAAAGACTACAAGGAAAAAATGTGGGGGTAAGTCAGGAGGAAGCTAGACTTTATAACTTGTGCAGTGAGTGCTAGGTGAGATTTCTCTGAGGTGTAGACATAAAAATCTGTAGGGCTTTTTAGGAGTTCCGTGGAAGGATTTTTTTATTTTGCTTTACTACTTTCTTTAAAATCTGTATGGTTTTATGAATCAATATGCCCCAAATAAATTCAATATTTAAAAGATGAAAAAGTAAAAGATAAACCAGAAAAGAATTTTTTCATCATTGCCCCGTGAATACTCACCTCACTTATGTTTTAGAGTCCCCAGGAACAAAAATTTTTGTAGGTCCTCCTGGGAGCCCGGAAATGGCTGGTGTCATACTAGGAAGTTTGGGACTGCATGCATCAGACTTCAGGGAAATCTTTCAAATCCCTGATGCCTGGTTGGTCCCCTGTTCTGGCTGCTGCCCCCAGAGAGTCAATGATTTGCCATGTCCTCCTTTCCCTGCTATGGTCACAACAAGCCAGCCAGGAACTATGGGGAACCTATTTGTGTGTGATGTGATCTGTGACTCAGCTCTGGCTCTGAACACAGTCCTGATGCATGTGGTGTGCAGCTGACATCCATGGATAGGTCTGCCATGGGTAATCAGGCCTGCATTGTCCCTAGGCTGCTTTGAAACTTGCTCTTGCAAAAACTCCCTCACCTGGGATGGAAACAGCAGAAGTTTACTGTGACTTGTGCTAAACTTCCCAAGCAGGAATGTAAACAGCCCAGCCTTCTCTCCTTTACATTTGTAGATGACCTTTCTCTTTGAAGCTACTGGCGACTTTCTTTATTTTGTTATGGTAACCACCTAAAGTGAACCTGTGCATAGTTAATGAGAACCATCCTGGATGTAATGTACCTACAGTATCAATAAAAGCCTGTCAAGGAAGGAGTGGGTTTTTTTTTCTCTCTGAGAGATGAGCCATCACATCCCTTTTCTCCACAGGATTCCTTTAGTCCACGTGAATTTGTTTGTCATTTGTCTGGGGATATAGAACAAGCATTCTACACCAACATGTGGTCCTGCTGGATGGGACCACAACAAGGAACTCCCAGGTGGACACCCCACCACTCACCACTGGCTGAGAGCCTGGATCTCTGGTGTTTGGGGATAAGATCAGCTTGCAAGGAGGGCGATCTGGTTCAGTCCCACTGATGTTCGAGCCTCTTGTTGGGTGCTACCTGTTGGCTGCTTGTATGTTTCTTTCCTCCAGAGCCATGAAGGAGGTGATGTGACAGTGGTGGAGGGGGATGACTTCCAGTGTGCCAGTGGCACTGGGGCAATAGTGCAGGTGGTGCAGGACATCAGCTCTCAGCTTGTTCTCCACAGACTGGAGCTGCAGGACTATTGAGAGCATGGCTCCCCGCATCTCCATGGACACCTGGAAGGGTTGACCTGCACATGCTCATGCTGCCCCTTCTCCCATGGTGACCCAAAGACCAAATGGTGACACTGCCTGGAAACAGCTGATGTTGGTGCCTGGAGTCTGCACCAGAGGTGCTGACTGACTCTGGGTGTATGGGGTGGATGGACAGGATGGCACACTCCTGGTGGCCTTTGCTCCTGGGGTCCTTCCCATCCTTGGTGGTACCTCTGAATTTTTTCTAAGTCCTGATCTGAAGATGTGAAGAGACAGGCCACCCTCTGCCTATGTGTGTTCCAGCTGCTGTATAACTTGCCTGTGTGTGTGTGGGCCTGGGTGCTGGTCACCAAAGCAGACTTTCTTGCCGAGTCAAGTTCCAGAGGTGGGGACAGCCATGGAATCTGGATGGAGGCACTTGGAGAGCGAGTCTATTTGGACATGGGTAAGCCTGGGTCCCAGCCATTGGACTCAAATTTTCTAAACTGTATTCTCCAGAGCCCCCAATTTGGGGAGTGCAGTGAGCTTTCCTGTGAGTGGGGAACACTGGGTGCTGTTCTTGTCTTGTCTGCTGTCTCTGCTGCTTCCTACTATTCCCGCATCCTTCCTAGGTGCCCAACAGAGCAGGTGTCCATGCCTGGGTCTCTGATGCCACCCATGGCCTTTGGCTTTACAAGGCACATCTCTGCCTGCCTGGATGGCTGTTAACCTGGGTGCTGAACACAAGTTGACCAGGCCTGGGCTTAGACTGGTGGGCACAGCAACTGGGTCAAGGAGCTGACCGGTCAGTCCCATACTTGCCAACTTGCTCACTTAAAAATACTGCTCATGGGATGGTTAAGCTTTCTCCAAGTGGAGGGGGAAGGAAGGCAGAGGCATAAACGCTATGTAACACTTTTTATTTTTTGCAAATATGGCTGGTATACAACAGCCTATTACTTGCAGGTGTACAACACAGTGATTCGACATTGACCTTGCCTACAGTGCAAGCAGCCCACAATATCTGTCCAGTTGTCTCCGTGCAAACTTAGGATGAGGTTATTAAAATCACACCTCTCTTTTTAAATAAAGAGTAAACACATGACTATGGATCATGCCGTCAGTGCAATAATCACTGTTTCTCTTACTGCCTATCACTTATAGATGTGTCACAGTGGCATCTGCTGCTACAGCACAAAGCAACTCCAGTCAAGTTTCTCTGCTTACAAAGGGTACCCAGTTGATGCTTTCCTTTGAGGAAATTTCTAAATTGGCACAAAGCTAGTTGTCCCAAGTGGCATCCCTGTGTGACTTTTCCAAGTTCACCAAAAGGCCTTGTGTTTCCACTGTAGAAGCATAGGGAAGGAGTCATTCCTTGACATGGTGAACATCCCAGTCCCAGGGGTGATGGAACAGAAAAGGCAAGAAGAAAGGACAAAGAGGAGACAGAGCAAGGAGGAGAGAGGAAGAGAGAGAATAAAGTTTCCGAAGTCCCCTTCTGCTGCCATGATACTAGAGGAGGCCTAGCTGCTGAGTGGCTGGCCCTGCTTCCAACCTGGAGGGCTCAGTATGGAGCCCAGCAGTCAGTCCCCACCACACTGGAGGTCACTTTTATAGCTTCCAGAGGAAAAAGGTCGACCACATGGCTGGGCTGAGAGTGACAGGAGATGTGGAGGGCTGGTGGAGGCAAGCAGGGAAAGGGTATAGGGAATGAGGGGAGACAGGAGTTCACATTGGGCAGTGGAGAGCGGAAGGCAGTTTAGAGGTTCATGGTAGGTATTCATAACAGCCATTGCCATTGTTTTCATTTATTCATATCATTTAGAAATCATACCTAGAAGTATCTCCAATAGCAATTTCTTTCATGTACATGTGAAGTGAGGTCACATCGTTTTCAGAATATTGATGCCTGGTGACCTGCAGAAATGTAAACATGTGATCACTTCCCACTCCCCCCCCTGCCTTCATTTTCATTTTCTGCAAAATTCCAGTGGCAGTATAGTGGCTGATCCTTGTTTAACTGTACAGGTTATTTTTTCTTGGGTTCTGAGGAGAAAAGATATTTAAAAACAAAACAAAATAAAACAGCAAAATACTCAGAATAATACCCACTCCCAATGTCGGTAGGTATGTAGCTTCTGTGGTGTTCTTGCTTTCCTCTGTTTGTGTCTCCCCTCCTAGCCCATCCCAGCCCATCCTATCCCACCTCACATGGCACCACCACCCCTACCGCCACCCTCGCAGTCCCAACTCCAGACCACCCAAACTGCTGTCTTGCCCTAGGGTTTCACTGTTCTGGCTATGGCATAGGAATGGAATCATACTCTCTTGTCTTTGATGACTGGGCTCATCTCATGTAGCACAAGGATTACTACGTGTAGACTCACCCACGTTTGTGTATGTATCAGTGTTTTGTTCCTTTGTATGGCTTCAAAATTTCCCATCATAAACTTTTCCTATAGAATAAATAGGTGATGGATTTTTCCACATGCTACCAAATCTGAGTCCCCCTTCTGTCTTTGAGAAAATGCAAGTCAAACGACGTGATTATAGAAAAGAGAATTGAGAAGCGTACAGATATCAGTTGGCTGCTCATGGTCCCACAGGCCAGCACTGAGAATCCTCTGCAGTATGGGCGAGCTAAATTCCCTTTATGCTATG
>VMDR010034710.1:0-10981 GCA_007922815.1 Macrotus californicus | reverse complement strand
TCAGGGATATTCTAGCTCATTTATATCAAGAAAATTTTGCAGGACAAGGGCTATCCTGGATGAAAAAAAAATGATTACAGTGGGATTTCGGCAAGGATATAATTAACTTTACATAATTTATCCATCTATCTAAATTTATTAAACCAAAATCAATTTTCATAGTGGTTATTTTTGCTAAATATTGAAGCATGCTTAGCATAACAGCAGCTCAAAAAATGGGCACATTTGTGTCTCAAAACTCTCTTCACAGCATGCTGCTGGTGTCCGTGAGGAAGAGGGTGCTAACGAGACAGCAGTGCGGTGCTGTGCGGCCACCTGGAACATCCCCAGACACGCCATGACCTCCACACGCAGGCCGCGCTACCAGTCTGCATCTGGCATCTGGATCCTGAGCCTGGACCAGGCTGTCAGAGGACAGGAAGTAGCCCCAGGTTAGTAGGACAGCGTGAGGTATGGCCGTTCATGAGCAGAGTGGCAGGGCAGAGCACAGAGAATGTCAGCACCTTCTCCCCCTGTGGCACCTGGAACTGCGTGTACAGAAAGTTATCTCTGAGCCCTGTTGGATGCTGTTTGGAAACTGATGTTAGATTGCCAACTCGGAAAACACTGTCGTTAAAGCCTGCTCTTCATCCCTGAGGTCGCTGGTAGTGGAGGCCAGGCTTGTCACCACGTTTCCCAGCCCGAGGATTTCTTGGCTCTTGTTTTTCTTGTGGCCCATTTGTTCCCACTGATTTGCATTGTGACCAACTTACAGAAAGTCAATCTTAGGATTTGCATGGTCTGCTGCTGCTTCTTTATTTTAGGTTGACATCCACATATCTATACTAAAATGCTCATTTCAACAACTGGAAGAAATTTTCTAACATCAAACGTGTATCTAAGAGATGTACAGGTTGTAACAGGAAACAAAGTCAGAGGACCCCATAATCGAATAACTATGAACGTGTCCTATCCTTACCTTAAGAGGCATCTTTGCATGTTCATTTAATAATGGGACATCAAACACTAATCTTCTCAGTAAGTGCTGCATCATGGAAGGTCTCAGTTGGCTGGTGGAACAAAGCTGACTTGAATAATGGAGTTAACGTGACTACACTAAGCAGACAATTCATCGAACTAAATTAAACATGCCAAGAACTGCACGTACCCCTCACTTCAGAGAATGTTAACTTCAGGCGTCGCCAACCCAGAGATTAAACAACAGTCACATGGTTCTATCAGCAGTTCCACTGGCCCCTCATCTCTGCCCCCAGATCTGAAGGCCCACCCTTATTTGCTACAGGAGATGCGTCTCTCCCACTCTCTCCCTTCCTATCGCACAACCCGGAGCCTGTGGTCTCCATTAACTTGGCAAATGCGCCTTCGCTCGCTCCCGGCGGGGAAGGGTCTCCAGTGCCTAGACTGGAAGCAGAAGGTGAAGGGGAAGGTGACTAACACACGGTGCACACCCCGTGTCTGGCAACCCCGAAGGCTTCACCCCATTCAATGTGTAGAAAAAATCTGTGAGGTAATGTACTTTGATTCCATTTTACAGAATTTTAGGGTCAGGGAAGTGAGAGAACTTATCTCTGAATCTCTCAGCTCCCTCAGCCCATCTGGCTTCCATACCCCACACTCCACTGTGAGGGAACACCTTCCCTTCACCACGCAGTGCCGGGCAGCAAACCTTCCCTCCCACAGCTCCTGCCCAATCAGAAAGGAGCCCCAGCTTTGCTAGGGGCCCCCGAAAGTGTTCCTTTCAGTGTCAGAACTCCAGAAGGAGAGATGTGTTTCTGGTTTCCACCGGAAGGCATTTGAAGACTTCTACCTACAGAAAGTGGTTCCCCAAGCTGGTGGAAATAGCCAGCCTTCATCACTGCCACACAGAAGCAACACCTTCACATTATACTGTATCGTTATTCATATTTAACAGGACTTCTTTCTCTCCTATCCTGGAAGAGGAGTTAAAACTTCGTACAGCCGAAAGGGGAGAGTCTATTCACCTGACGTGGAAGTGGCCAGGGACCCTCACAGCACCTTGCCCACCAACTTCCAGAACAGCATGGTGGGCCCAGCACTACAGCCAAGGCCTGGAGGAGCACTCCTGAACTTGACTCATGCCTCAGTGCACAGGACTTCCTAAAGAAAATTAATTCTCATACAGAAATTGTTCCCAAAAATCCTAACAATTTGTCAAGGGTCGCAGAGCAAATAAATTCTCTTCCTTAAACAGGAGGAGGCTTGGAGGACAGCCAGTGCCCACTCACCCGCAAATTGACAGCAAGCAAACTTCTATGGAGTCCCGCTGGGCCCTGGTCAGTGAGCAGCCCTTCGAGAGCCTGTACACGGTGTGGAGCAGCGAGTCGATGAGGGAAGCGTGGTGCTCAGTGCCGGCGAAGAGCGGGGCACACCTCTTCAGCAGAGGCAGCACGGCTGTGCAGAGGTACCGGTTGAGGGCCAAGGCCATGTCCGTAGCACTCAAAGCCGCCTGGAAAGCAATTGGAGAACACTGATAGGACGTCATCTGCCTCTGGGGGGGACCTGCTGGTGTGTGATCTCACTGTCTGGGAAGTGGCGAAATGGGAAACGTGGAGGTGTATTCTTCAGTGATATCTTTAAATGTGGTTCACATAATCTTTACCACGGAAAGCAGTCAATTTTCAACTGCTTATCAATAATAAAAATAAATAAAGTGATACTTCCTCAAAGAGCCCAAGAGCCAAGAGGTGCATGTTCTACAATAAAATCTCAAGAGAAGGAGAAATGAGAGATACAGGCACTGATGGCATCAAAGGGGGTGAGCACTCTACCAGGGGAAGAAAAAGAGTTTCTCCTCGTGATATAGCTCACACTCCTACATTCTTTCTGAACTCCACTCATTAGGACTGCTGACACTCCTGCTCACGTCCGCCAGCATCAATGATCAAGGGCCGATTGTCTCGCCAGGTTATTATCCGCACTATTTCGGCCCAGAGTTTCAGGGGTATCACACCCAAAGAAAAAAATTTAAGTTTCATTTTTTGTGGTTCTCATCTCATGACTTTCATAAAAGAGCTGCTGTCAACTAGAAATCTATTTCCCCTGAAATCAAAGGGACTCATTCAGCGAAGACTAAACTGCGGCATCGCTAAGACCACTGGACAGCATGCCGAGCTGCAACTTGTTCCCCGGCCTCGGAAGCAGCAGGGCATGTCCACTGACGATGGCCGACTCTCGACTTGGGTCACTGGACACTTGGGACAGGTTTTAGCCCATCTGTATGTTGACAAATGAAAACACCGGCATGATACTGTGATCACACCACTCAGCAGTGTCCATTAACCCTTCTTAATACTCTAATTGCTTTACTGAGAAGAGTGACTGTTTCAGTCACCACGGAGGTTGTCAGGAGCCCCTGGGACCTCCCAAATCAGGACTACGTGGGTTTCCTCTTGTCTTCCATTGCACCTGGTCAGAATTTCTACCTCACTCTGGAGCTGTAGTCTCCTCCACTACTCAACAAGTTCCTGGAGGAAATAGTCTATTTTACTCTCTGTTTACCCACTGCTTGCCTAAAAACGTAATAGGTACTCAATAAACACTAGGTGACAATAAATAAATGAATAAATACATCTATGAAAACAGTAACATAAGCCAGAGGCAGAAGAGTCGAAGCCGAGGAGGCCAGCAGCTCACGTCATTACCGTGTCTAAAGAAGCAGCAGCCCGGAGATCCGGCAGGAAGCCGACCTCCAGGAGGTGAAGGAGAAATGCTTGAACCTCAATCCCATAGACCCTGTCAAGGAACAAAACCATGGCTGCCTTGTGATCCGGGCAAAACCCCGCAGACATGTCAGGCTCCACCACATCCCCATCTAAAAGACAGAAGGCAACACGTGGCAGTCAGTGGCCCGGCCATTCAGGAAACGGCGACAAACGACTACTTTTCAGCCTCCCCACGTTGTCAGTGAAGCCATCCATTGAATGGTTTCCAGTTATTCTACAGAACAAGCACATGCCGGGAACTGGCTGAGGACGCAGGACGGTGCAGCTTAAGGCCAAGGTCCTTTCAACGCTCCCTGCATGTCCATTTGTTAGCTATGTGTATCACGTGGTAAGGACATAATTGTGCTGGACACAGAAGGAAACAAAGGTATCCACACCCACACAGTGAAGCGAGGAGTTAAATCCATGGAAAGTTAAAATGTAAACTACAATGTTCACTCCTTCCAAGAACAGGAGCATCTTTGCACATTAATAAAACTCATCATCCACTACGTGATAATCACGGCACATTTACATATTTATAATTACAAAATGATGAAACAACTCTATGAAACCAGTTTGACTTTCAAATGAATTATGTTGCATGACCATAATTACAGTGCAATTAACAACACTTAAAATATGTTTGAGCCCTGGCTGTGTGGCTCAGTGGATTGAGCACCAGCCTGCAAACCAAAGGGTCGCCAATTCGATTCCCAGTCAGGGCACATGCCTGGGTTGCAGGCCAGGTCCCCAGTACAGGGCACGCAAGAGGCAACCACGTATCAGTGTTTTTCTTCCTCTCCTTCTCCCTCCCTTCTCCTCTCTCTAAAAATAAATAAATAAAATCTTTAAAAAAAGAACATGTTTGAGAGTCATACTATTTTCTCTGTCAACTTACTAAACCCCTTATTATAAGCCCACAGATTCATGGGTTGGGACCACTAACATGAGGAGTTATGGGGTTATTATGTGTCAGTTTACGAATTGGGGCAGGGGTGTGTCTCCTGTCTGGCCATGTGCTCATTATTCCACTGTTGCACGTAACACTGCGAAGGCCCACAAAGAAGACCACAAAACCTTCAATGATGGCTCAATCTTGGACAAAGAAGGACCAGGGGAAGATGATACATGACCATAATCATTCCAGAACAATAAGCTTTTTGGTTTTCATTCATAGTCGATGAATGAATTTTATATTTACATCATGAAAATAAACAAGTAACAATGTTTTAAAGGGAATTAGATTTAAAAATAAAGACTAAGGTTGTACACCTACTAATTGGCAAATTTAAATCTAAACCAAGTAAAATTGGATTTAAAATCCAACCAAAACTGATTCAACCTAGGGTTAAATCAGTGCGCTAGAATTTTCTATTCATTGATTTGAGAGAGAGCAAGAGAGAAACAACATTTTGTTGTTCCACTTATTCATGCATTCATTTGATTCAGGTTGATTCTTGTCTGTGCCCTGACCAGGGATCAAACCTGCAACCTTGGTGCATCAGGATGATGCTCTAACCAACCGAGCTACGCAGCCAGGACCTACAATTTTCAATTAAAAGCCTATATGAAATTCCAATTCGAGTTTCCTAAAAATCTGTATGAAATTTAAATTTATCAGATTTTATTATCAATAAAAATTTTAATTGCTACAAAAACTAGAATGGATACAAAATTAAAAATGAAATTCGATACAAAATTTCAGTGTTTCAGATTCTATTATTTTAACATACAGGTGAGCCTAAGAAAATGGTGAGCCACTAACTGACCCTTAGATAAGCCTGTGTTTTAAACGCTCACTCCTTTAAGGACTGCGACAACTGCATCCACCTGGGACCAGAACTCGCAGGTGTGCTACAAACGCTGCAGTCTGCTCACCATCTCCCCAAACCACAGAAGACAGCAAAGCCCACGGGCGGCCTCCCCTCAGACATCTGGTCTGTGAAGTGGAATGAGGAGGGCCAGGGCTTTAGGAGCCTGAGGGTTCATCCTCCTGAAGTAACCCCCCGGGACTTTGTCTAGCCTGCCTGCGCCCAAAGCTGTGGGAGCCCACGTGCTGGCCTCCAAGGTTTCTGAGCCCCTCCCTCTTTCACTGTTATTCTGGGCCACACTCCTGCTCCAGAACAAGTGAGATAAGCACATTTAGGAAAGGTACGTAGCTAATGTCGAGCGGGAGTACTCATCTTTGGACAGGAGGCCTGCTTTGTTAAACATGCTTTTGAGTCACAGTTGAAAAAGCAGTTTCTACACCAAAAATGGCACGTTGGGTCAAACAGAAGAAAATTATTTTTAAAAATTTTCTCCTCAGTCTTGAAAAGAGCACTTCTTTCCACATACTGCTAATTTCTAAATCTCTAAGCCCAAAGCTATGATCATCATTTTGGGGGGAAAAGCAATTAAGAAAGTGGCCATGAAAACTATCAGGAAGAGTGAGTTAAGGAATTGTGGTCAAGAAAGACTAAGAACGCTGGGCCCACAGAACACCAGCAGGGACATCACACCAGACAGCTGAGGGGCTTCTCTCCTGACTGGAAACACAACTGTTTAAAAGCAATGAGAAGAGAAAATATTTTATAAAATAATGCACTTCGTAGTTCTCTTCTGGTTTTAAAGAAACTTAAGTAGTGTCCCTAGGCTGCAGGGAGGGAGATGCTGAGCACTGGCAATACCTGTCGTGCAGCATCCCACTGACCTACAGAGAACGGGCCTCACCCTTGGCTATTGTGGGCATCGGGAAGGCAATGCTGATCACGCCCACCAAGTCTCCCAACGGGATGAGCGATCTCAAGATGGATCTGATCCTGATGGCTTCTCCCTTACCAGCATGAATCAACTGCAGAAAGAGAACAAAGGAACGTTAGAAGCACCTTGTGAAATCAATGTCAGAATTCTACCTACTAGCTGAAGCATGGGTATCTGCAGCTAACATCATTTTCTGTTAAGCATGTATGTAGTTAGACCTCACTCGAAAAGCTGTTTCAGGCTTACAGACAGAATTTACTGCCTACCCAATTCTCACTGACACCAGCATACACTGAGCCATGTGCTAGATCTAGACCAGCTGGTCTACCCATCAGACAATGGTGCCTACCCTTCTGAGGAAATGGGAAACACTGAGATTGCCAGAAGTCTATTAATGCTCACCTCACCAAAACTACATTCAGGTACCCGTCCACAAAATGAACAGTGATACAAAGGAATATATCATCTGTAGGCCCTGGACATACACAGATATTTATGAGCTTTTCTTGCCTTGTAATGAAAATACAATTGCACATCCATCTATATCCCACCCGGATTTCTCCAGAGGACGGGTTTACAACGTGCAGGTAAATGGTGACCGTGAATCTGACAGGCCTTTGAGACCGCCGCTGGCTAAGGCCATACCTATGACGACATGGCTCTGAGACAGTCAAGAGTCTCAGCCAGTCCCCAGGACAGAGCGCAGGCCTCAGAGCTAGGCAGGGTCCATGTCCTTCAGCACAGGGTGTGACACAAGGACAAGTTCTGACACACAGGGGCCCTCAGATAATAGTTACTGCAGTGAGTTAACTGCACAAGTGCCAAGGGCAGTCCCTTGTTAAGTCACGAGATTTCACCCCCAGAACACACCAGAACAACAGGCTCTGTCTGTTAGTATGGTTTCTTTCTTGGTTCCTTTGATCTCTCATTCTCAGGGGTGTCCAACCTTGCGGCATCTCTGGGCCACGCTGGAAGAAGAGATGTCTTGGTCCACACATTAAATACACAAACACTCATGAAAACTGATGAGCAAAACAAAAAAAGGTTTTAAGTAAAGTTACTTGTAAATTAAGTAAATCTACTTGTAAATTAAGTAAATTTACTCAGGCCACAGGTTGGACACCCCTGCCAGGAAAAGAACAAATACTGTGATCATAAAGGTTTCTCTCTACAGTCACTTCCAGCATACTGATTTCTGAAAGTCTCTTTAATATGATTAAAACCTCATCAACAGCAAGTGAAGTTTTTACAAAAATCAGACACTAGGTTTACTAATATTCTGACATTTCTCCATCCTGTGATTCCTCTCTGTTCACAATAACAGATCATACACAGAAAGCAAGAAAGTTTTAACCAATGGGTGTGAGAGAAAGACACTGTCCCTCCAAAGAAAGTACCAGAAAATGAAGAAAAACCCCACAGATGCTCAGGGCAGGAGAAGGCGTGATCTGTGAGCACCAGCCACCCGCTCGTTGCTCAGACCAGCCTGGAAGTGAGTCCGTCTTCCACTGCAGTGTGCTCACACCCTGCCTCACTGCCCACTAACAGGAGATGAGGCTAGTGTTACAGGCCCTGGCAAACATTTTTTAAATGAATATAATAGAATGAAACAATAGATTGGAAAATGAAGAAGAAAATGTCAGGACATATTACGAAGTTAAGTATTGTTCCATGAAACTTGAATTTCACCTTGGTCAACAAGGCCAGAAAACACTAACTGATCTGGTCTGAAGAGCTCTCTCCTCCCCGACCCCTGCCTGCCTCCACCACCCCTCCCCCAAACCAGGGCCCAGAGGGAGCAGCCCCCTGCACAGGGACTAAACACTGCACAACAAGAAAATGACTCCACAGGGCGGCCGCTTTCCGCGGGCGCTGAAGGAGGAGAGGACTCTGTGTAGAGAGAACACGTTCTTTTCCCCTTCAGGGGAGGGAGCTGGAGGAGCTGCCCAGGGCTGTCAGTGACCGACCGACTGCTCTCCCAATGGCTCGTGCTGAAACCCTGCTGCCCATTTTTACAGCCAACGAGATGTTTCCAGCTAAACAATCCCTCATTCAGCAATGAGGCTGCTGCGTGATTGTTAGAGCATGAAGAGCCTCGGCCTGGTGCCGCGGGGACCCATCCCAGCCACGGTATCATCCCACAGAGGAGCCAGAGGCCCCTGGGGGACCCAGGCACTTACGTGCATTTCAGGGGCACAGCGTCCCAGCAGGTCGATCAGGGCGGCATAAAAGGTCATGATGGCATTCCCCATGTGGACGGTGTCATCCTCCTCGTCTGTGTCACTTTCACAGATCATTCCAAAGAAACAGAAAGCAAATCAAATGGGTAACAGAGCAACGTTTCTGACTTAGTACCTATTCTCAGGGGAAGGGACCACTAGGTAATTCATTCTGCCTCCGCTGCTGCTTTGCGTGTGTGTGTGTGTGTAACTTACAGCTACACATTTTGCAGCAAAATGACAACAGGTTGAAGACCTGGTTTGAGATTCTATCAAGAACACACTCACAGGAACCTGAATATTAAGGTCCTTTCAAAGGGGAAAAAGGAATTGCTAATTTGATGATTTGGTGCTCGTTTGTAGTGGCAGCTTATTAACAGAGAAAGTGACTGATGGAAGCATTTGGTAATTCTGGAACATTTTTGTGAATAGATACACTTAGAGAAAGGGTGACAAAGATCTGTCCTATAAGGTCACCCAGTATAGAGTTTCCCCAAGTAAGTACTTTATAAATGTGACTTCCTTCACTCACTCATCTCCTACCCGCCAACCCACTCCCAGTAACCCACCCAGCCCGGGGCCCTGGCTGGCACGGCCTGAACACCTGTGCCTGGGCTGCACGGCAACAGGGTTTGCAGGGGCACCTAGATGTTTGGGACTTTGCCTCCAACAGGCCCCATTATTTCCCTACCAGTAACGCCAGCAGTGGGGATGCATGACCCCCTGGTAGGACGGTCCCCTCCCAGATTAAAAGGTAGGAGTGACACACCTGAATCGATTCATGTCCATGAATGAAACCGAGTACTAACAACACACACTACGGGCAAGTGCAAGGTGGGTACTGCCTCCCCTCCATCACCAAGGCCTCAACCACGCATTTCAGGCCCAGTGTCAGGCCACCCCCATCTCTGGACTAAGGTCCCCATCCTCTTGCTAATGGTCTCTTCCTCTTTCACTGTTGTCATGAAAACTCAGTCCAGCTGGCTCCCCACTAAACCCGACTCCAATTCTGAAGGCTCCCAGCAAACCCAACCCCACTTCCAAAGGCTGGTCTGCCATCACTTGTAACAACTAGGCTCCACAGAGCCCCTGGGAAAAGTCAGAGCACAGTCTCCTACGCCCTGAAGGCCTCTACTAAAGCCAATCTTCCGCAGGTCCCTCTGTCCCTTCAGCCTGTTCCAGCAACAAGTCCCACCCAGTCTTCCACGTCCAATCCATCTGCTTTTTAAGCAGAGACAGAGTTATCCTGTAACTAACAGAATGCAAATTCTGTCTTGTACAATTTCAAGTCAAGCAGCACAATTTACTCTCAAGAGTGTGTGTATCAGACCTACAGGGTTCTGCTGGACCCGCTGGTTGGTGAGGGACCATCTCGAGAAGGGTCCTCAGCTATTTGGATGGCCTCTTCCACAGCCGCCAGGAGGCCGTCGCCACCCTCCCCGCGCAGGGCAGGGCCGAGACACTCAGGCCTCCGGATGAGCAGCCTCACCACCACGCTGGCGTTCTCTTCCACGCTCTCTCCTGGAACACAGCACGGGCCAGAGAAGAGCGCTGCTCAGAGCCACAGTCCTAGGCCTCGTAAGAGTCCAACTATAGACATCTGTTTGAATACAAGTTCCTACAATTTTCATTTTAAACATGAGGTACAGCGCTACTGTCAAAACAAGTATTATAAAATACATTACTACTGTAAAAAACTGATTATAAAACACTCAATTTCTTTTCTCTTATTTACTTCCTTCACGAAAACACTGGGGAAGATCACGATTTTATGTAACTATTCTGTGCAGTTTGAATGATGACCAAACAGGACCCCACCGCAGCCAGTCCTACCATTACAGAAGACAGCGAACCGGAGAAAGTCGAGGTATCGCTCCCCTTCCACTGGGTTCCACCCGATGTCCGGGTACCCCCTGGACACCAGCATCTGGCAGCTCTGCAGTCCACAGCCGGCCAGATATCGCACGACCTACGGACAGGACAGGACGAGGAGCAGGAATGTGACCCCCGAGTGACAGGTCAGACGTTCCTGGTGAATGGGACTTTCCGGAGTGGTTTATAGCAAACGCAGCTTTGGAAGTTCTTTTAATCTCATGACGATCCCCATGAACTCCCTTTAGAAAAACCTCAGAACTAAGAAATATTCAAAAATCATAACAAAGTGTTACCATAAAGATATTTATGAATAAACTCTATGAAAGAAAAAAATTACAAAATTTTCTATCATTTAATTTGTGACCTACAAAAACAAATCATAATATTTAATAAACTTCCAAAATGTCGAATGACATGTGG
>VMDR010034709.1:0-10985 GCA_007922815.1 Macrotus californicus | reverse complement strand
CAAAGTAACTCTACTTATATCTATGCCAGTGGTTTTCAAACCTTGAACACACATCTGCAACACCTGAAAAGTCTGTAAAATCAGAAGGCTTAGTGCCATCCTCAGGTCTATAGCTCTGGGGTAAGTAATGAGAATTTGCATTTCTAACAAGTTCTACACTTGTTGGTTTGGGAACCACACTTGGAGAATTACCAAATGCAATTGTATATGTTGGGCCAGCTAATAAGAGTTTATTTGAAGAAAGCATTCTAAAGCTGAAAGAATTAAGTAACATGTTAAAAATGTTGAAAGCACTCATGTACTTAAATTCTCTCTGACAGGCCTATTTTTCTTTTTTATACCCTTTTTTGGAGGTCTCTGGTACCTGTGAACTTCTGGCTGCCAAAGGTACCTGGTGTACAAACTAGTTTATTCATTCTCTCTCTCTCTGTTTCTCCTCCATATATTCAAGACTTAATATACTATAGACCCCAGGCCAGGTGCTACACATTGTACTATAACTACGCGTGTGAGAAATCTATAATCTGATATGTAAAGTAGTTACATAATGACCAGTGTGAAGGTAGTTTAATAGAGTTTTCCTCATACTGTTTTGCCAAGGAATAATTCCTTTTTCCTAGGAGTATGAGTAAATGTTTGACTTAAGAGATACTAATATTCTTAATTTTTTTATTGACTG
This sequence comes from Macrotus californicus, assembly GCA_007922815.1. Classification (NCBI taxonomy): domain Eukaryota; kingdom Metazoa; phylum Chordata; class Mammalia; order Chiroptera; family Phyllostomidae; genus Macrotus; species Macrotus californicus. The sequence goes on along the minus strand of VMDR010034709.1, from coordinate 10,306 downwards.
ATTTGAGAGAGAGAGAGAGAAGGAGAGAGATAGAGACATGGATTTGTTGTTCCATTTATTTATGCATTCACTAGTTGATTTCCATATGTGCCCTGACCGGAGGGATTGGACCTGCAACCTTGGCTTATGGGCACAATGCTCTAACTAACTGAGCTACCCAATCAGGGCAAGAGATAATATTTGAACTGATTCTTAAAGAGTGTGTAGACTTTGCCCAGTCAGGAAAACAATCAACCAACCAACCAACCAAACAAACAAACGTGTTGCTTTATGCATTTTGTTTCAGTACTCAAAATGACATCAAGAGTATTTGCTTGGAAATTTCTGAATGTCTGACAGTTAAGGATGGAAGAAGCTGAGGAAAGGAGAGCTCAAGGGAGACACTCTGATTTTGCCATGTTGGGTTGGCACTTTGTGAAAATTGATCCCCTATGGGGGCAGGGATGGTAATTTATAATCTTTTTTTAGATATATTCCCAATTCTCAGTGTTATTCCCTAGCCCTACCCCATAGAAATTCAGATTTATTTGTCTGTTGTATAGCTTACACCTCAGGGTATTGATAAAGCTCCTGATGTTATTCTAATATGCAGCCAGAGCTAAGAACCCCTGTAAAATCAGCTTTGATTGTGAACTATGTTAGAAGCACTCAGATGAGTTGACAAACATTGTAGAATTGAACTGGGTTGGTTCTCTCATTTTCTTATCTAGGTGTACACACTTTCTTTCTATTGAAATGCATGTGCTCTCCCCTCCAACTTCAACTGTTGCCAACCAAACAACCTTGAATCGTGATCATGATTCCCCAGAGACCACAAGGCCCTTCTCATAGGAACTGGATAAGTTCTTGCCTAATTCTCCAAATGCCTAAGTTGTGCTCCACACCTACCTTCCTTTGCTTTTTTTCTGAACCAAGACATTCCTTCATATCTTGTGTGTAATGTCTCTCTTACAATATAATTTTTGGTCCTACCATTTTTTTTCTTTCTTCCTTGCATCCTCATAGCCTATTTTAACTCCTGCCATATGGGAAATAATCAATAACTACGGACTTCAATGATGCTAAAAGGAAAAAATAATAAAAGATGTAAAAAATACAATTGGAAAATAAAATAAAGAGCAATGAATGGGTGTTTGTGACAACCCTCTATTTTGGCCTGTATTTCTTTCCCAGTCTGGAATAGCCTAGGCTCCTCCTTGCCTTGGTGCCCTCTGCCTCACTGCCCCCCCGCTGCCCTACAACTGGCTCCACCTCACTCTGCACTCCTGACTCAGAGGGAGGACAAGACCTTCAGCTTCTACTACAATAGAGCTTCCCCCAAAACACACCCAGTTCTTCACGATCAATAAATCGTGTGTGTTTTTTTCATTGCACTTTGAACAGCCTATCATTTGTTTCTTCTCCACTGTCTTTCTTCCATTAGATTATAAGTACCAAGAGGTCAGAAACCAAATCTACTTAATCACAAATATTGTAACTATTTCCTGGTCCAGTGCTAGGTAACCAAAGGAGATGATTTAATAAATGTTTGTGAAAAAAATGAATGAATGAATGAATGAATTGAAAATAAGAGTCTGGGCACTAATACAGATTTATTTGCCAGTCCTGCAAAATTAAATAAGATTTTGCCAATATATTTATTTAAACTACTATATCTTAACAACAAAAACTTCCAGTTTGAGAGCTATTAATCATAAAAGAAGATAAATCTGCATTAAATGACATCATCAAACCCAGGTATATTGATGTTTTTAAGATGTTACTATATCCCCAATTTTTTGTTGCAAAATAACTTGTATAATTTACTAACATCAAATCTAATCATTTATTTAAACAGTCACTTTGTTTGCCAGGCCATTTATTTTGCACACAGATCAGAATCTCCATTTATATTTGAAAACATGTTGCATTTTAAATTTTATTTCCTATTTCCATGCAGGTATTGTTCTTATCTATGGGGATACTCACCGACTGGTTAAATGTTGTTAATCGTTCCATAATTATTCCTGAGAAAAATCGGTCACTGAACTGCCATCTCCATACAAGGCAGTAGGCTCCCTTGGCCTCTAGCAGACTTTCCTAACCAGGCTGTAAATTAGAATCACATGGGGAGCTTTTAAACCAACTACAGAGGGCACACTCCACCCTCTGAGATTTGAATTTCATTCATTTGGGGAGGAGTCGAGGAATTTCTACTATTTTTAATACTCCTGGGTGATTTTAACGTGCAGCGAAAGTTGTGAATCTATGATTTAGAGAAAGAAAAATAACTACACTCAGGCAGAGAATGGACTGCTTGCTCTCCAGACTTTGAGAGTTGCCCTGACATTCAAGTTGATTGAGTCATTATACATAAAAGGCTGAGAAATTACTGCTACCTGTGCCCTCAGTGCTGGCACACTAAATGGGCAATGGATATAAAAGACTGGCGCTGGGAACCTGTTAAGTCTGGTGATTGGCTAGAGACTGAAACTGGTTGTGGTCACCTCGTTCAAGTCTGGCCCCTTGATTCACTGACCCCTTGAACCTCTGTGCTAAGGCTGTCCCTGTCATCCTCCGTCCCTAAAATGTCTTACCTTCTGCTGTTGACATGCTATATCTCCCCCTGAAGCTAAGCATCACAGCTCCAGTGGAACCACTCCAGGGCAGCTCTAGATCCCTTTCCCATCTGGTAGTCTGAACTATGTATGTTTAGAATCTTGAACTGAGAGACTACTATGTGTTAAGCATTCCATCAGGCATTTTACATCTTTCCTTTACTCTTCACACTAATTTCTTTTTAGACCATCTATACATTGTCTTTACTGTATTTAAATTTTGATATCTGTGCCCCTTTCTTCAAGACTGAGTTCTTCAAGCTCAGATAAAATATGAAATATTTCATTGTTTTAAGTCACAAGGCTAATGGATCAAAAAGGAAGAGAAGAGAACCTGCTATAAGAGTCCCTTCTAGAAATAAAGTGATACATTCTTTAATTCCCACAATAAGTTTTTGGAGACTTTACTTCTTATCCCGATTGTGTAGATGTACAAATGAAGCTCAGAGAGGTTGACTAATTAGTCAAAATTTGAAATCAATTTAGTTACTAATTGAATTTGCTGGAGGGGGGGACATTAATCTGGCGTCTGAGGGAAGAGTATGTTGGCATTGGGTACTTTTTTGGGGGGGATACTAATTGATCACCCACTTCTGTTTACACAGGAAGGACAGCTACTAACTCATCATTTCTGGTCTCTTTGTAGGCCCTCATTTTCTGCTTTTTGGGGGGAGTGTGAAATGATTTACCTAATTGTTGGGTTTGGCAGAGATGCTAAGCTTGCTGACCCCTGTTTGTCCCTCTCTGCATTTCCTTCAGGAGCTAACTGCCTGTTAGAAATATGCACTTCCCTCTGGTTCTCCACACCATCAGTTTGCCAGAGACAGGTCCCCAGAAGGGGATACTAGTGGCTTCTGTGCTACCTGTGAATGGGTACACATGTCTACCTAATTCTGGGTCAGTCTTAAGAAAACCATAGTTGATTTATGCCTAAGACATATTCTCTAATATTAGCTTCATCACCGCAGGTAACATTTTAGTTTTAGTTTCTGTCTTCATTGGCAGAAGATGTAAGCAAGTAAAACAGCAGACAGCAATGTCCTTTGATCCCTTAAAATATGGTTCTCCAAGTTGCCCAGGACCAGAAGCTTTAGTAACATCTGGGAACATTTTAGAAATACAAATTCTGAGGCCCCACCTCAGACCCAAATCTGTGCTTGAACAGATTTCCAGAGAATTCTGACACCTGCAGAAGCATCAGAAGTGTGGCTATGGGCAGGACCATGACTGGCTCTTTAGGCTCTGTGATGGTGGGTAACAGAGATGCTCTTGACTGTGCAGTCTAGGCAGCAGCTGGAGTCCGAGGTCAGGTACAAGTGGATGTGGGATGAGGAGCACTAATGGTGCGTGCAGACTGAGAGGTGGTAGTGAGAGACATCTTACCTACCAGGTTTTCTTCCAGGCTCTGATCAGAGAGGCTGCATGATTTTATTTTGCTTTGTTTCATCTGATTCTTCTTCTCTATTGGTGTACAATTTCAGTGTCTAAAAGCCTGGGAGAGTTTTTTTTTTTTTTTACTTTCTATTTTACAGAGAGCTGAAGAGTAAAAAGATGATCTTTCCATTGCCATCCCTGAATTAACTGCCAAAAGAGGAGGAGGGATTGGTCCATGTTCAGCAGAAGATTCATCCTGCCCTCCCGAGCAGTCACAGCTGAATTCAGTGGGGAGCAGCACAGTCGAAGGCAGTGGTTCTCAAAGCGTGGACCCTAGCCGTCAGCATTATTGAGGAACTTACTAGAAATGCAAATTTTGGGTTCTCACTCAGACTGCTGAATCACAAATTCTGGGGATAGGATCCAGCAGCCTGAGTTTTAACAAGCTTCCCAGGTAGTTTTGATTCACTAATATTTGAAAACCACTGCTAAGGCCCTGTTTTTATTTTATTTTATTTATTTTAATTTTATTTTAATATTTATTGTTTATGCTATTACAGTTGTCCCACTTTTCCCTCCTTCGCCCCCTCCACCCAGCCTGCCCCCACTTCCGTAGTCAATCCCCACATGGTTGTCCATGTTCATGGGTCCTTCATATATGTTCTTTGACTAATCCGTTCACCTTTCTTAATCAGTCTCTACCTCCTCCACCCCTCTTACAGCTGTCAGTCTCTTCCATGATTCTATGCCTCTGGTTCTATTTTGTTCATTTGTTTATTTTGGTCATTATATCCCACTTATAAGTGAGATCATATGATGTTTGCCTTTCACGGACTGGCTTAATTCACTTAGCAAAATAGAGGCCTTGTTACTCACAGTCTGGTCTGGCACAATAGTAGAGGAATCACCTGGAAGCTTCTTAGAAATTCAGATCTCAGGCCAGTGCAGGACCCATTGACCTATTCACAATCTACATTTTAACAGAATCCCCTGGTGACTGGTAAGCACATACATGCGCACTGAAATTTTAGAGCTAATGTAGAGTGAAGGATGCACATGTGAATCATGGAACAGAAAAGTGAACAGGATTTTTAATGAGGTTTTCAGACTAAACTACGAACATATAAATTACAATCTGACGAGTGTGGTTAGAGAGAGGAAATGGATTGAAATTTGGAGAGAGTAGCTGTGTGGAAACCTCCTTGGAACCCGAGGCACCCACCTCAGTCTGGCTGGCCTCATTACCTCATGCTTGCTTTTTTGTTAATCCTGTTCTGCCAAGTACTTGTGTGGGCCTAGACTACCTCCAGGGACTTTATTGTATCTCATCCCACTATATGAATCTTCATGAGCCACCATTTTAGTTCTGCATTAAAGTTCCAACCAAGCTTTTTTTTGGAATTCCTTTCATAGCAGGGCAGGCCTCTCTAGATGTGCACAGAAGGTAGTTTCTCAGCACACACAGGTAGTGGTCTGGGATCATGGTGGCCAATCCTGGGCATGGCCCTTCCACCCCCCATTATGGAAGGCTGACCAGAGGGTCCTTGGCCAGAGGGAATGTCTATTGTTTTGTAAAAAGTATGTAGCTCCCTCCTTCTCTCTCCTGGGGGTCCTTCTTCTTTTTTTTTCACCTTTTGCCTGGTGACTGCCTCTGGGCCTTTTCCTTCTGCACGTGCACACTGATGTAATGTAGCTCTGGACCACTCACTAGGTTTATGCAACCTGGATCCATGCTGCCTTTGTCTGGGATCTTTTATCACCAGCCTCAGATTGAAGGAGGTGTGGTCTATCTCACACCAGTCCGCCACCATCAGTGCACTCCCCTGTTATGTGAGTAATAAATGGCATGTCCACATCTGCTCGTCCTCCGGGTGGTTTCTTTGTAATATCATGAACACTTAGGAAGCTCCCTGGTTTGGAGCTCCAGCATCACAGATCAATAAAAGCCAAGTCAACTCTGAGCATTTAAACATGTGGCTGGAGTGTGAATAAGTAGCTGGAGAAATTGCAAAAAGGTCAGGTAGCAAGTACCACTAGTTTCGTAATGAGCAATAGCGCTTGCAAAAAGATTTGGCATTTCACAGTACCTGCAGGCTGAGTTTGATTAGTTATTAAAATTATGGGTGGCTGGTGGGGAGAATCATGATAATTGGTATAGGTCATAGATAATCAAAAGTGTCTCTCCCAGTGGGATGAAACTTATTAAAATTTGTTATTTAAATCTCCTTGTCATTTCCACATTTTGCTCACATGCAAAATGGCTTGTGCCAATCTTGGTCTCTAAGGAAGCAAGCAAACATCTTCCATTGTTCTTTGTTTGGTGTTAATTAACATTTTCAAGAGGACTGGCTTAGATGCATCTCTGTATATCCTGAAGCAATCTCCCCATTCAACTTCTAGATCATAGCTTCACCTCATTAAATAATTAGCTTTTAATATTCAGAATACTTACATTATTTCAACTGGTGTTTCCAAAAATTGTAATCACACACAAATAATCTTCATCTTTACCCCACCAGCACTGAGGTAAGGAAATGCTTTTGTGAGAGGGAAAAATCTCTTCTTTCTAGTCGTAACCTTGTGCTTTGGAATAATGCAACTCCAGTTGCTGGAGGCCAGCCGACGTGACTAGTTTGGTAGAACTGTCATCCACCCCAGTGGCTCTGAAACCTGGAGGGACATTGGAATCACTTGGGGAGGTGTTAAAAATATTGATGCCTGACTCTCCATCCAAAAAACTAATCCATCTCGTCTGAGGTTGGGACCAGTCATCTTTTTTATTTAAGCAGCTTCCAAATTTCTGGTGTCATTGCACAGATTAGTTTTGTCTTTTCCAATTAGCCTCCCACATACTTTGCCTTCATCGTATCCTTGTCTTGGATTACTTAACTCCTCATCTTTCTCAGGGGTCCTATTACTTTTATCATATGCTTTCCTAGCTGCCCCACCCATTCAATTTATTTCCTATACATTAAATAAAAATAAAAAAAATATTTGATGCAAGACACAGAAAAACATAAAGGGAAAATAATAAATGATCCTATCAATCAAGGATACTTACTGAGAACACTTTTATGTATGTGTCTCTTTACAGGTTTCTTTACCAAAATTTTTCATATGAAATATATACTTCATTTTATCTTACATTATTTTTCTAGCACAACATTATGTAGGGTGTACATGACAAATAATGATTCTTTTACCACAAGCATTTTGGATGATTGAGGGCATGCACCATAATTTAGTACACTAACCCTTGTTCTTTTGCACTGAAGTATTTTTTAATTTTTTTCTATTAAAAACAGTGCTGGGATGTCTCCTTGTTTTGATATATCAGTATAAGCCTCATAATTCTTAGCCATTACTCATGAGTTGTTATGAGTACAGAAGACACTGATAAGTCAAACAAATAAAGCAGCCCATTTTTACTGTAAGCTGAGCCTTCAAAAAAGACCTGGTTTGAATGCCAAGTTCTTCTGCTCAGTTTAAGAGACTCCCATTGTCCCAACGGAAGAACTTCAGATGACCAAGGTGTCTATATCTCGCAGGATCCACTAAGTGAACAGTATTGAAAAGTATCAAAGTATTCTATAAGTACTTTCTATGCCTTTTCAACAGTGCCTCCCAAATTACCCTGGTGAAAGGAAAGATTGTTGCTTGTTTCATTTTGTTTTACTTCCAATTTTTCATGGATATATACTTTTGTAAAATAGTATAAAAATAAATTTCTGGAAAAATGAAATAAAATAACATAAAATACAAAGCCCATTTTTTTTATTACTAGATTCAAGAGTCATAAAATTTCTTTGACAAATTGCCATAAATATTTTAAGAGCTTACTCTCAAACTCTACACTCAATTTCATAGCAGTCCAGTAACTAACGGTTTTATAACTCAGTGTTGATGGACCATAATTTGAGTGGCGCTGGTTCAGAACAAATTCTCAAGGAGCACGGCTAGCTAAGTGAGATAGGCCAGGGTTGGAACGGGAAAAAATGTTTTGCCAAGGTATGGTAGAAATGCAAAGTCAAAGTTAAGTATTTTTGGTAACAGTGCAATAAACAAGGGAGACTGTAAAGGTCAAGACCAACACTAAACACACACAGGGCTAGTGACCTACAATTTGAATTATCCAGAGAAGAGGGTAAGAAACTGTACCAGGTTCACATGCAAATTCACAATGTTACATATTTTTCCAAAAATGTTCTATTTCTTGTCGTAGCAATGGTTTCACAAGTTTTCTCCCTAGACCCATTTATTAAAGTGTACCTGTAAGTTCTGTGTACTTCCATATATTTTATCATTGAACAATGCTACACATACACCTGTGTGCTAATGCTTGCAAAGCTGTGGCAAACGCTTCTGTATCAACACAACTGAATTCAGATAAGTGACTGAAAATGGACATCATAGGTGACCTTGGTAACACATATTCAAAACGGTAGTATTTGTATCTAAAATTCCTTTCAACAGCCCTTAAATAAAGGATCTCATATTTATCTCCCTTACAAAGAATAAACAATTGATAAAAGCAAAGACAGACAAAAGACTCATTTTTCCTAGTGAAGGGCAGAGTTCGTTATTCTTAAAGGAATGTTGTCAGGTAAGATACGTCCTACAGCAATACGTATGTGTGTGTTTGTCTCTGTGTGTGTCTTACAACTAAATGCCTGGACTGAGAGTGGGAAAGGCCTTTCTTACTACCATCCCTCTCTTATTTAATTTCAGTTGCCTAATGAGAGAAAGAGGAAACATTCCTTCACTTACCCTTAAGATGGCATAGCAAATTTTTCAGAAGTAACTATGTGATGTTTAGAGGATATTCTAAATCTAAGAATATATACGCATGTATGTATATAAACATGTACAAATTGAGATTAGCCTAGGGAGTCTCTTTTCTTTTCCGACTTGAGTTTTAGGATCAATGTTTTGTGAGTTAAGCTTTGCTTTTCTGATTTTTACTTGTTTCATGCTGAAGTGATGAGGGGGTATGAGGCATCTGGAGAGAGATAATGACACTTTGTTATTTGTCATATTTGTTCCAAGTTCCATTTCCATCTTATTACAAAACTCCTAAGCAGTTTTCTCTGATTCCTTACCCAGAGTTCTAAACAACAACGTCTCTCCTGGCTCCTTTGGGTTTGCTCATCAAATATAGTGGAGGATAGAAACTTGGGTACTTTCTCTAGCATGATTCTCAGGTCACCCTCCACAGCTCTCTGGAAGCTTTTGTTCCCTTCTCTGCAACTGGCTGGGGACCCAGAATCAAGTCCAGAACCAGTGGCTTCTCTCTTCTGAGGAGAGATTGTTCATGACTAAATTCTGTAGCTATGGGCAGGTTGCTTATTCATTTGGGGCTTTAGTTCTCTCATTTTTTGACCGATTTTTAAATTATCTTTTAAAATTGTTAAAAAAAAACATTGATTTTTTTTTTCCTGCCCTAGGGGTAGATGAAAGAAGGAAAAAAAGAGACATAATGGGGTCAGAGCAAATAAGTTTATGAATTAAATGCACTTGGCTCAGCAGAAATAGAACCCAGGGGATGAAGCCAAAGAGTAGGGATGCCTTGCACCCCTGGGGCATCTTTTGAGCTCTGTGTCACCATGGTTATTTTTATTGGCATTCCACAAAACAATTTGGGTAAAGGATTAAAACAAGGGAAACAGGATGAGAGAGAAGGAAAGAGAAAAGAAATGGACACTGGGAAGAGAGACAATTATCTATTTATTTCTTGTTAAATTTCCTGTTGGTGGGAAACAAGGGACAGATATAAAGCAAAATAAAAATGTAAGTGCAATGGGAAATTGCATAAAAGTAGCCAAAAATGAGAGGAAGGCACATTGTCAGAGGCCCCCTGCTCTCCTGCTAGTCACCAGTCAGAAGTCTACCCGCTTCCAAGGATTGACAATCAATTGCTTTGAAAGACAAATGGATAGCGTTAAGTGAAGCTGGCTCACCATGAGACAAAAGTGAATAATACAAATTGTCTGAATACAGGGTGGGACAAAAGTAGATTTATAGTTGTTTGTATGGAAAATAATACCATAATTAATTCATAATAATACAAGAATAAACTGTGTTTCATGTACTCACAGCTGTAACCCTACTTTGGCCCGACCCTGTAGAAGAGCATATTTCCCATTGAAGGGGAAGCTACCACCCAACTCCAGGGGCTCCTAAGTTGCTATGTCAGCAAGCCCAGTGTTGTCAGACCTTCAGATATCTCAAGAAAAAAACCATATGTTGTATAAACCCCAGACATTATCTAAAATGTCATGATTTTCAAAACATTTAGTTTTCATGGACACTTGTCTTGTTCCTAACTGTAAGGAAGA
>VMDR010034708.1:0-10981 GCA_007922815.1 Macrotus californicus | reverse complement strand
TATGTTCCAGTTAAAGGTGAGATCATGTGGTATTTCTCTCTCACCACCTGGCTTATTTCACTTAGCATAATGCTCTCTAGTTCCATCCATGCTGTTGCAAAGGGTAGGATCTCCTTCTTTCTGCTGCGTAGAATTCCATTGTGTAAATGTACCATAGTTTTTTGATCCACTCATTGACTGATGGGCACTTAGGTTGCTTCCAGCACTTGGCTATTGTAAATTGTGCTGCTATGAACATTGGGGTGCATAGGTTCTTTTGGATTGGTGTTTCAGGGCTCTTAGGGTATAATCCCTTTTAAAACAAAATGCCACTCAGGAAATACAGCAGACTCAGACAAATTCCTAGTAGAAATCTGAATGAAGAGACAAATCCAAGAGCTAAACATTCTGCTATTCTCATAATTCCCCTTTTCATTCATATTTAAGAATTAGTAACAATTTAATTCAGAGTGTTGAGCCTGATTCCTTTTTCTAGAATGAGTTCAGTTTCTCTCAGGAGGTTCCTCAGACTCATTTAAATAGATTCTGGGTGGCCCACCTAACATTTCCACAATTATGCCCAAACTGGGCATTCCATCTACATGTAGCTCTTGAGATTTTGCTACCACACCAGCATGTCTATGTTCTTCCTTTTCCTCTTTCTCAGTCAGGTTTCTTTTCTCTCAAGAATTGAGCTGCCCCATCTTTCTCTTTCAAGAGTTGTTTATCACACTTAGGTTCAATGACACCCCTTTTTTACTTTGCTGTGGAAGTGGGGAGAGAGGGGTCAGTTGCTCACTCTTCCTCACTCATCAATTCTAACAAATTTGCAAATAGACTCAAGGAGTCAAATGAGTAACACAGTAGAGTACAGGCAATGCTGATTTGACTGCTGTGCAAAGACCTTCAACCTCTTATTCCAATTTGAACTTACTCACCAAAGAGACATAAAAGCTGGAGAAATGCAGGCCTTCCCAGCAGGTGAATGTCTAAAGCGGCTATAAAAGGTCAGGCTATATGTGAAGCAACTCCATCTGCAACCAGGCAAATCAAAACGAAGAAACAAAACATGAGGCAAGGATTAGAATGAGCCATTGGAACATTAGACCCACCCAGGAGAGACCCAGTGGACATGCGACTCTCACCAATGTCCTGCTCCAGAGTGTTGAAAGAGAGACAAGGAGATAGGCCCCCTTCCTGTATACTCCCAATAAAACATTCCAATGTCAAGGGCACATTCATGACTTCCATTTCCTAAAAAACTCATTTTCCAAGAAGATATAGTGGATCTTCTGTGCTGAAAGAAATTTCAGGAGGAGCAAAATGGAGTGAAACACCCTCTTTTTGGTTCTCTTCAGCTTTCTTTCTTGCTAGGCAACTGGCAGGTGGCATGGGGGGATATGGGGAGCACATGCTTGGGAAGTGCTTCTCCTTTTTGAAGGCCTCATGGACAATCAGTTGAGGCCCAGAAGAAAGGGGACCTGGAGCCAGTGGTCAGTTCTGGTTATCCTGACCTTAAATTAATGGGGATAAACAGAGCCTGTAAACATCCTTTGTGTCTGCTTGCTCCACCAGCATTACAAATTAGAGAGGTTTGCCTCTAAAGACCTGGATAGATGTCAAAATGCACCTGCCAGTAAAAACTGTTAGGTCTCCATGCCTCCAAAACCAAGTGGCATCTCTCCACCAGCCATTCAGATAACAGGGAGCCCAGTCATCTTTTTCCTTCCCTTGGAGACCAGCATTTTATGACAGATAAGCTTTTCCCAAAGCACCTGCTTAAGTTTCCAAATATACCCAGCACTAGCATTAACCCCCACTTCATTATTGTAGAACAATGTGTTCTTGAGCCAACACTGCCAGCCATCTCCATCCTGCACACGCATGTAGCAGCAGTGGGGTTTGGACATGTGCTTGATTGCTTCTAATACAAATACTAGTGACTATTTTGGAAACCTGACAGTTGCTCATCAAATTCTTTTCTAATGGCCTAATGTTACAGTCTTAGAAGAACTTAGCAAGGAATAATGACCTCATTTGAATCTTTAATAGTCCTCCACCTCTCTTTATAGATATCAACATGCAAATTTCTCATGAAACTATCATCCTATGATTACACGTTCATTAAATCCAACACCTGTCCTTTACCACTGAGGCCTAGAACATTTAAGCGCTAACTTTCTGAGTATCTCAGTTGAATTATCTGATTTATTTTACCTTTCCTCAAAAGATTAAGCTCCAAGTTATGAAGTTTTGTCCAATTGCTTACATGGAACTCTACCATTTCTCCAGCTGTCTCGTGAGAGTGCACAAGTTTTCATTTGGATGCGTGAAGTTCTATCAGTCACTTCTTTGGAGAAGTGGGGAGTAGAAAGAAGGAGGAAGAGGCGAATCACTGCTGATTACAAATGGAATCCTATTGAATAAAATCTATATTCTGAATTGATAAACTTTGTGCTAAAAGTCTCAACAACAACTGGTTTGGGGGGTTTATTCTCAGCTCATAAACTTACTTTCCAAAATCAGATTAGAAATTAGTTGGGTTCTTTGATTTTTACCTTTTTCTCTTGCTTATTGGAATCTTAAACTTTTCTACAGAGAAGGTGAATTACTTGAATAACTTAATAAAACTGTTGTAAAAAAACTAGTAATATTGTGAACACTTCAAATTAGCATGAAGTTGTTAACCCCATGGGAGGACTGAATGGAATTGCTGCCCAGCACTGACTCTGAATATAGCCTTAGAACTGTTTTTAATGGTTCTATAGTTCATTAAAGCAAGGTCCACTGGGCTAATATGGCAGTGTGAATTCATCTTTGAAAACTCAATCTGCTCCGAACACATACTTAGATAAAATCCAGAAATACAGAATAACAGTACTAAAAAATTCAATGGACCTAAAAGGTGAGATTAATATCTTCCTAGGCCACTCACAGAAGAAAGTTTTATCACTGCCTTTATTTTTTAAAAAATTAATGTTTTTTATTTTGAGATAATTATAGATTCACATGTAGTTATAAGAAGTAATATGGAGCGATCCTATGTAGCCTTTACTCGGTTTCCCCCAATGATAACAACTCATATAACTCTAGTGCCATAATACAACAGAGCAACTGACCTTGGTACAATCCACTGACCTTATTAATATTTCATGAGTCCCACACGCACTTATGTGTGTATATATTTAATTCTCTGCAGTGTTATATTACACGTAGAGATTCATGTAATCACCTCCACCATATAGATACAGAAGAGATCCATCACCATAAGGACCCCTTGTTTTGCCTTTTTCTGTCCACAGTCCCCCTTCTACTCCCCCCTCTCTATCCCTTGGCAACCACTAATCTGTTTGCCATCTCTAAAATTCTGTCATTTCCAGACTGGCACATAAATGGAAGAATCATATAGAATGTGACCTTCTCAGGTTGGCTTTTAAATGCAACATAATTCCCTTGAGATCCATCCAAGCTGATGCAGGTATCAGTTCCTTTCCATTACTGAGTAGCATTCCACGGTGTGGATGGACCACTCTTTGTTTATCCATCGCTCACTGAAGAGTATTTGGGTTGTTTTTAGTGTTTGGCTATTATAAATAAAGCAGCTATGAACATTTGTGTACATGATTTTTTAATATGAATGTTAAGTTTTCATTTCTCTGGGATAAGTGCCCAGACTTTTTTTTCAACCTCCAAAAATAAAAACACAAAAGGATAAAATCGTGTATCTTGTACAGTTCTCATAACTGGTCTGTGAGTATGGAGAACCTGGAATTATCAAAATGATTCACCAGAGTTTCTCTGAATGTAAACTTTGAAGTTGGAATCCTTTCTCAGTTAGGGCCTGCTTAGTCTCTACTGCAGTCTTTGGAAGGGAAGTTTTCTCCATATCTTGAAACATGATATTTATTATCTGCTACTTCTGAGATTTTCCATGTTAGTTAAATATTTAGGTCTAAAATGGCTAAATTCTGCACAAGTTTAGAGGTCTGTGAGTTTGAAAACTGATCCTTATTTCTATCTCCTAATGAAGAGAGCAGTCCAGTGACCAACTGCAGACAATTAGGAATACATTAGCGCCGACTCGGGGAGAGCAGGAAGTCTGCAAACCCTTCGGCTGAAGCCAGCCAGCAGGCTTACATTCTTCCTCCCCATAAGCTGGGAAACAGCTGTCCCTGAAACGTGTTGCCCCAAAGGACGAATTACTTACACTCTTCTTTAACTCAAGAGATCAAGGCCTGGCCAAATGGAAAGCCAAGTCATTTTTGTCTGTTCATTCACAAAGGGCAAATTGAGCACCCCCAACCTCCAATCGGCTATGGCTTCAAAAAGTAAAATTGAAAGCCAAGAACCACCAAACTCTAAGCTTCACTATATTTTCCTTTACTGTTTCACTTTATTCAAATGAGTCACTTGCTGATTATATTTTTCTCAATGTTTATCCATGTAAGAGAAGATGAAAAGACTTCATGACCTAAACCTATGGTCAGTGAGACCTTAAAAAAATTTTATTCTCAATTCATCAATCCCAAAATGTGCATTTGAGAAGATAGGGAGATGGCCTAATTTAACAATATGCTAAACAGGTAACATACTTTATCTTAGAATTAAACCCATCAGCGGTGAAACATGCAGCTTCTACACTCTGCCTGGAAAAGACAAGAGATGGGAGAGCCATGAATTCAGCCCAGGGTGGGCAGGGATCCAAATGACCTGAATATGCCACTTTCTACAACTAATTCAGATTCAATGAATCCTCCATCTTTCCTGGATACTGGGTTAGCCTTACATATGAATAGAATTGATCATTGTCAGTGAGATGAGATTTCATATAAATAATAAAAGCAATAATGAAAATAACAACTAACATTTATTAAGTGGCAACATGGGGCTAAATGCTTTACAGGGATTATTTCTGTGAATCTTCAGGATAATCCTGTGAGGTAGGTATTATTATCCCTATTATATAAATAAGAACACGGAAGCTTAGAGAGTGTAACTTGAGTAAAATCTAATGGCTATTACGTGATGGGTCAAGGGTTCAAATATGAGCATATCTAATTATAGAGTCCAAGTTATAAACCATATCCTCAGCCCTTTGCTCACAAATTTTACCATTAGAAAGCCATTTCTTTGGCATAAGACACAGTCCCTTATTAAATGTCTATCTCTTTGGATGGTGTTATCAAACACCAGCTCCAGTGTCAATGAGTTCTTCAAATCCTTTACAACTTGATAACAAACTGGTGGGAAGTGTTTCAAGGAAACAAAAGAGGAATGGGTATGAGAAGTCTAAAGGAGGGTGGTGAGAGGCTCTGGGACTATACAAGAAAACAGTTTTTAAAGGGGGACAGATATCTCTTATGTATCTTTTAAAGAGAACTGATACCTCTTATGCATCTTAGCATTCAGGGCATAAATCAAGATTGGATTGACCCGAAGGGCAAAAAGTAGAAGTGAAGGGAAAGAAAATCGGTCACAGCGCGCCTTGTCTCATTTTGTGTGGATGTAAATGGTAGACGGTAATTATGATCAACAGAGAAGTGGCCTGGATTTTGAATCCTCATGTCCTCACCTTAGAGGAGGACATGTGCAGGTAGCATCCTAAATAAAGTTACCTTCCTCATTACAAGGCTGGTTTGGGGTCTCAAAGCCCACTCTGGTCTCCAGGTGAGATGGGATGGGTCACTGTGAGCCCTGGCTTCCACTTGGCCTTCTAAAAATAGCCACACAGGAGACAATCCTGGGTCTTCTCCTGGCTCTCTGCTGAGAATGAGAGCTTTTAGCTTTTGCATCTCCCATTGTAGGTTTTGCTCTAATCCTTAGAATTATTTCCTAACTGAAGGAAAGGATGCACGGTGAGTGACTATGGCCAAGGTGTGTCCTTATCTCATACCCAAGTGCATTTCTCATGGCCTGAGAGAGAAAGCTTTGCGTCCCTCTGCAGGTAGGTGTTTAATCAACTCCTGTTCACCCCGTTGCTGAAGGGATTCCCACCTGGGGCTAAATACATGGCCAAACACATGACACCCAACACTGCACAGGTGAGATTGACAGCAGTTTATTCGTTGTATGTCCTCATAGTCCAGGAGACGAGGAAACCATACATCACACATGGCCATATTGGGTTGTACTCAAGAACAGAGCCAAAAACCAGGGGCTGTGGGAGGCAAGCCTTGTAGTATCAAAAGGGAGTGAGGTGTCCCCTGTTTTCCATGGGAGGATGTGATTGGCTTGTTTGAATAATTCCAACCAAGCCTGCTATCAAAGATAAGCAGGCACTATGCCTGCTTCCCATGATAGAAAAGACTACTGGACTAGAAGGAGTTATTCACAGAAACAGTGGGGAGGCAAAATTGTGGGGAGGAAAGCCAGGCCCTCCTGGTTTCCCTCAGACATGAAGGCACACATCACATTGGGTCTTAGTTTTAGTCTTTATACCACAGTAGGACAAGTCACTAATGGAACAAACAAAAACAAAGAAGGAACTATCTGTACATGTCCTTCCCCCTTCAAACTACATGCTGTTAGAAGTGAAGAGACATGACTGGCCCTTCCCTTTTATTTTCCTTCATGAAGCCTTGAACACACTCCGTCGTTTTTGATGGAACACCACAATAACTGGATGCTTAGTGCCTATGTTATTGGTTGAGGAAGTCAATTTTTATTTGAAAAAATATCACCATCCAAATTTTTTATTAATTTATCAAATATTTATAGAAACTCTAAATACTGAAAATTGTATAGGAACTGTATCAGTTAGGGTTCTTTGGCTGCAGGCAACAGAAACTGACTTTGGTTGACTTTAGCAAAATAGGAATTGATTGGACTGGACTTGAGTAGCATGAGCAGGGGTGGGGGCAGGGGATTAAACAACCCATACTCGGAAAGGACAATAACCAGGGCAGCTCTGGGGATCTTGGTAGCAGAAACAAATGGACACTCTATTAAGGCAACATTAGCTCTAATCCTTCCATCACTGGTTTAGTCAAATTCCAGGAAGAATATGACACAATTTAGGACTTGGCCAAGGGAAGGGGAACACATTGATTGAAAATATCATCAGATCTGCAACAGGTGAAGGATGGTGGCTCAAAGGAAAATCAAATAACTATTTACCCAAAGAAAGAGAAGGGATTCTGCGGAGGCAGAAATAAAAACAAACAGATGTTTTTTTCTAGAGACATTTCATTACTTTATATGAATTAGGAAATCAATGATTATTAAACATAATAGCTAAATTCAATCTTCACCCACTCATTGATTGTCCTTTCTACTGCATATATTTCTATTTGTGTATATATTTTCTCATTTCATTAAAATGCAACATTTTCAATGCCTCAACATCTAGTTGTAGAATAGAATTGTTACAGATTTAATCCTCAAATAGGCCAATCTGCCTTTAAGTCTTACCTCTTACCCAACCACAAGAATGGACCTTTTTTCTTTTTTCACAAAGAATAATAAGTAGGGATATGAATGGATCAGTGGAAATTCAATGCACTGAGTGATTTAAAAACTATTTAATGAAAGCTTGTAATGTGCCCACTGCAGTGCTGGGCTCATGACCAGGAAAAAATAGCTGCACAGAACAGAAGGTACAACTTCTCACACCTAAAGAGTTTATAATGAATGTGCACACACAGTTACATGAAAGCTCAAATCACAAATATGTAACACAGATTTCAGCAGAAACTTCACATTCCTTTCCCTTCCAAAGTTAACTGAAGAATCCCAGCAGCTTCCAAACTGAAGGTCACTTTTGAATCTTAGTATCTGCTACCCCTGGAATCTTACTTTCTCTTTGATTTCTGCCCCACGATTGCTGCCTTTTCTCTGCTCTGTGCCAAACCAGCAATATTGCCCTTTTAAAAAAAAAAAAAAAAAAAAAAGACATGATTGAGTATAGCAAACTTTACTCAAATTTGGAAAAAAGAAAGGGACTTGCATCACAAAAGAGTTGATAAGTATTCAATTTCCATATTTTAAAAGTCCTTTAGCTATTTCCAACAATTCAGACCCCAACACACTATTATGGATTTTAGCCTTCTCCTGCTCTCATTCCTCAGCAGTAATCTGTCTCGTGTTATCAAGAGAAGCAATTCAGCCCCAGGCCTCCCCTGACACATTTGAGGCTCTCTCACTGTTAGACACTGGGCCAACTACTTTCTCATTGGTCTCTACATGAGAACTGGGCCAGTATAAATACTTTTGCCCATGAATATCAATCTTGATGCCCACCATTGAGTGCTAAGAATGGGAGTGGAAATGACAGGGCTTACCTTGGATTTCAAGTAACATTTTTTCTTTCTGTTATAACTGTGCTGTGCTGGCCCATGAGGGAGGGAAGACTGTGGGCCCCAGTGATGAGGAAGGGTTGGGGTGAGGACTATGACTTGAACTCATACCTGTGGCTTTAAAATGTTAGGGATGGAGTTTAAACTGAAAAGCTTAGATTAAGTTTTCCGAACTGAATACATACATTTATCTTTCTCAAGTCCTATCAAAATGTTGTAAGTGACATCAAAAGAAAATCAAATCCACTGTAGTACTGAGACATGGAGAGGGGAGCGTTCAGGCAAGTGAAGAACTCCTGCAAGATACAAAGCAAATGGAAGTCTCCCCCAAAGCTGAAGAACCTGGAACCCCATGTGGTTAAGAGGAGTGCCCTCCTGCAGGAGAAAAAAGACAAAGAAAGTAAATCTTAAAAAGGAAGGAAAGGAGAAAGGAGGGAAAGACGAAAGTTAGTTTTCCAGAAGAATCTTGGAATGCTGAGACAAAGGACAGTGGGCATTAAGCAGGCTGTGGGGTGGCAGGCTGGGTGGATAATTAAAGGCTGCAGCCCAGCCGCACCGGACACCGCCCCCAGAATCGCTGGTTCTGCTATTTGCCCTAGGGTACAGCCTTCCATTGGCCAGATAAATGAAAAATCCGGTACAGAGTATTTCCAGGGCGGTTGTTGGGACCAGAAACGCAGGGGGTTCCCTGGGAAACACACAGTCACTATGTGATCCCCAGTGGAAAAAACAAACAACTGGTACATTATTCCTGCTGCTTCCCTTATCAATTGCCAGAAGAAAGGTTGGTATGTTTAGAACTTACCTTGCCAGAGAAGCAGTGATTTTTCACTTGGGCGAAGGAAATGCACTCCAGCCACCAACCCAGGTTAATATACACCATTAATAAATATCATACAACCAACAGCATGGAAGTGAGGACCAAATTCAGAATGAAGAACAAACTCCTGAAGAAACAAAGTTACGAGAAGAAACAAAAGGGAGGCAAGAGCATGTCACATCCGAACAGATGGCCCCAAAAAGTCATCTATCAGAGTCCCTGGAAATTAAAAGTACCGTCACCAAAATAAACAACAGATGGTCCAAATAACAGAATTTACATAGCGGAAGGTAAACTTGGTAAATTAAAATGTCTGACCAAGGAAATCTCCCACAATGCAGTAAAAAGTAATGGGATGAAAATGGGCACAAAATTAAGAGACAGGAAAGACAGTTATAAGGGATCCAATATTCATCTAACTGGAGTTCCAGAAGGGGAGAAAAGCAAGAGAAACTAATAAAGCCAATAATTACATAAGCACATGAAAGAAATGCTTAATAGCACTCATCATCAGGGAAATGCAAATCAAAACCACAGTGAGATACCTTGCCACAGCACCTGGGATGGTTACTGTCAAAACAAACAAACAAACAAACAAACAAACAAACAGAAAATAACAAATTTCGGCCAGGATGTGGAGAAACTGGAACCCACATGCATTGCTAACAGAAATGGCAACAGTGCGGCCACTAAGGAAAACAGGACGGTGGTTCCTCAACATAATTAAATGTATTATTGTGTGACCCAGGAATTCCACTTGGAGGTATTTTTCCAAAAGAATGGAAAGCAAGGACTCCAGCAGATACTTGTATACTGACAGTTACATCAGCATTAGTCACCATGGCCAGAAGGTGGAAACAACCCAAATGCTCACTAATGGATGAATGGGTAAGAGAAGTGTAGCCTACCTGTGCAGTAGAACATTACTCAGCCTTAGAAAGGAACGAAATTCTGATGAATGCTACGACATGGAAAAACCTTGAAAACATTATGCTGAAATGAAGTACACCAGACACAAAAGGGCAGATAGCGTGTGATTTCACTTATGCAAGGTACTTAGAGAAGTTAAATTTGCGGAGACGGAAAGTCAAACAGTGGTTCCCAGGGACTGGAGGCTGGGGGAATGTGGAGTTACTGCTGAATGGCTACAGAGTTTCCTTTTGGGAGGATGAAACACTCGGGACACCGGTGTGGTGATGGCTACATCACAGTGTGAATGTACTCAATGCCATTGGATTGTACACTTAAAATAATTAAAATGGTAAGTTTCGTTATACATATTTTAACACAACAAAAATTAAAGCCAAACAGAATACATTACATATTGCTTTTGCATTTAAAGAAATAAATTTTACATTTAAAAATTATTTAAAATTTCACTGAATGAAACAGTCTTCTGTTCGAAAGAACGCACTGAATGCTGAGCAGGAATAATTTTAAAAGAAACAAACCTAGACACGTCATAATGAATTTTCTTAACTCTAAGATTAAAGAGAAAGTCCTAAGCCATGAGAGAAAAAAAGTAGAATACGTATCAAAGAGCAGGAATCATGTTGGCATCCTATCTACAGTACAAGATGCTAGAAAACAATGGAATGACGTCTTCAAAGTTCCGAAGGAAATTTTGAGCCCAGAATTTCTTTTTCAGCAAAAGTGCCATTGGCACACATGTGGAGTAAGGACAGGTTTGGACATGAGAGGTCTCAGTTTACCTCTTATGAATTTTCATAGAACAATCATTAAAAGATATAATAGGGCAAACTGAAAAATCGATTTTTTTAAAAAAGAAGGATAATTCAAGGAAGAAAATAGGTACCAATAGGAGTCTTAATTAAAGTTGAATAACTGTTGATGATGTGGCTGTAACACAATTACAATTTTTAAGAAA
>VMDR010034707.1:0-10982 GCA_007922815.1 Macrotus californicus | reverse complement strand
AGATATCTTTTATGCCAGGCCCTATCAGAGCATTTTATGTGAGAGTGATCTAATTTAACCTTCAGAGTAACTAATAAATTTAGGGCTGTTATCTGTTTTTACTTGTGGGAAGCAGAGACTCGGATCAGAGCATTTTATGTGAGAGTGATCTAATTTAACCTTCAGAGTAACTAATAAATTTAGGGCTGTTATCTGTTTTTACTTGTGGGAAGCAGAGACTCAGAATCTTGAGTAACTTGCTTCAGCCAGGGTGTCTGACGCCAGAGCACATCTTTTCAATCACTCTGGGAGTGGCAGGATGTTATTAATACTCAGATAAGTGTCAATAATGATTATTCCTGTTGAAGGAAGAAATTTTTGTCTTAAGTATTAGTTTGGTAATTGAGGGTAAAGGCACTAGTGTCATTGCTTTGAAATATCTGAAGACATTGTCATGGATGGTTATACAATAAAGCCCTTTTCTGAAATGCATTCCTTACACTGCTGATCTGTTCAGTGTGGGTGTGTGGCGTGGGGGCAGACTGGAGGGGCTGTGAGGGGAAGAAAGAACAAGTGACATTCCTTCTTACCTACTTTGGACATAATGAAATGTAGTTCTTCCCTTACCATTTTCCGTTAGAGAATGTGGACATCACCTGAGTTTCAGTGCTGATGTTTCAGAGGAACTCTTTGTCACATGATGTGTGACCATTCATGGATAGTCACACACTTAATCCCACTAGGAATGTGCTGATTCTGTCTCTTGAAGGGTAATCAATGAGATAAAAGTAAAAGTATTACCAAAGAGAAGAACAGTCTTTTTTTTAGGGCATTATCATTACAGATGGTTCACGAGTGACAGTATTGAGGACAGGTAATAGTGAGTAATTCATTTCTCTGAGGAATAATGATGAAAGCTGAAATCCCATAAATACACGTTTGAATAATATATAAATGTTTCCTTCTTTTATCTATATAGTTCTAATGTATTTGTTTCTCCTCAATCATGATTTTTTGTGTTACCTGATGTTATTTATGCTTGTATTTTCATATGAACCAAATATTGGTTTGATTTGATCATTTATTTTTTCTGTGATACTTATATATTCTAAGTGAAGAAGGTGATATTGATTTAGATGAAGATATTCTTTGTTTTTGAACTTAGTTTTCTTTCCCCGTTTCTTTCTTTTCTTTTTTATAGGTATCACACTGATTGCTGTGGACGAGGCTCACTGTATTTCCGAGTGGGGGCATGACTTTAGAAATTCATTCAGGGCCTTGGGCTCCTTGAAGGCAGCATTCCCGTTGGTAAGCTTTGCCAAGTTCAGTGTCTTGGACCTCATCCTCTGGTATTTGTCTCCTAACTTGCCAGTTTCCAGCCACCCTGTTCTCCTCGATGTTTTCAAACATGCTAAGCATGCTCCTGTGTTCAGACTTTGTTCCTGCTCTTCCCTGTCCCTGAATACTCTTCACCCAGGCAGTTCACGTGGTGTGATCCCCTACTTCTCTCCGGTCTTTTCGGAAACACTATTTTATGAAAAATTTCAAATTAACCTCGTCTCTAACATTCATTTTGTCTGTCGTCTTTAGGTCCCCACTAGAATATTCCTCGTGGGGAGGAGTTTTTGATGGATTGGGTTTATCAAATCTAGAACAGTACCTGGCACATAATGGTGCTCCATAAATAATTGGCTACATGAGTGGATGAATTTGATGAGAAAGCTGAGAATCAGGAAGTAACTCTTTCACACATGATTTGAATAGTGGAGTTGGGATAGCTATACAGCAGGACACCACTAGTTTCTAAAGCACATAATTTGAAATATAAAACAGTTTCTGCCCTAAAGTAGCTCATAGTCCAGCAAAGGAGTTTAAATTCATACCTATAAAAATAAAAGCGTTAGTACCAAACAATAAATGGTACATGGAACAGTACAAATAATATAGAAAGATAAATTCTGTTAATAGTGCATGTAATAATAGAAAAAGAAGATATTTGTTTGGTGAAAGTCACAAGGCTCAGTACCTTGACTGCTTTCCATTAATTTAGAATAGTTTTGGAAACTGGGAAGATTGCTCTCTCTAATCCTTTCCTAGGCCTTTGATTCTAGAAGGGTTGTGTTAGACGAGTTTTGAATATTCCTTATAGTTCTTAACCACGTTTAGTGTTGAATTAAGTCTTTTATTATGTCTGGCTTTGGACTCCATTGGATTCTTTTCATTTCTTGGGATGATTCAATTTAGCTCGGAGTGTTTGTCCAGCAGCAGCTGAGAAAATCTTTTTCCCTAGTGTTTTCATGAATCCTTTTTATCTTTTTATTATTATTCCTTTATTTTTGTTCAGTTACAGTTGTCCCACCTTTTTCCCATTACTGTCTCCTGCCTCACCCCACCCCCCAGTCAATCCCCACGCCATTGTCCGTGCCATTGAGTTCCTGTTCCTTGTTGGTAGCTAAGGGGCGAGAAATGCCACCTGGTGGTTGTGAGACTTGCATTTTCCTCACTGTTCTCAGTGTCTTTTCTCTGCCTCCCTTTGCAATTACAACGGGACAACTGGTGTTAGCCTGCGGTGCTTCACACCACGTTGTTTCAATAAGTTCAGAAATAGCAAAGGAATCACTGAACTGTTTGGCACTCGCATTCCAATTTGGACAGAACCAGATAAAGCGAGTCTCAAGAGAGAGAAGCCAGGCAGAAAGCTTTACGTCATTCTCAAAATTCTGTAAAATTCAAATAAGAGGAATTATGAGGTCCATCAGACATGTTGGTCCTTTTTGTTACTTTCTCCCCAGTCCCTTCACGGGAGTCAGTGTGTAGTACACCCTCAATAACTAATTGGAAGGAGTGAATGAAGGAATGAAGCCTGGTGTTATGGAGTACAGAGTTAGAATTCGCAAGATGACCCAAACTTAGAAGCAGATGGAAAAGTTACAGTTCTCTGAATCTGTAGGTTCTGCACCATTGAAATATATGACTGCTATTTCTAAATTTATAACCCCAGATTAATTTATATTTTTTTACTTGTTTTAACAACACTTGACGCTTACTCCCAAGGAAACAAATTGTGGCCAGGTTCAAGTATACGATTTGTATGAGTTAAGAACTTGATATAGGTGACAATAGGGTACAGTAGAATTTATCATCCAAACCAGTTCACTTTTGACAATGAAAGGGTCCAAGTTCTTAACACAGTCATGATGACAGCAGAACCTGGATGTCCCAGCAAACTAGGATGCACAGTCACCTTTCTCATATGCAACCTATGTGTTATTTTTAAGCTCCACCCTAGTTTTTTAAATTTTAAGTATCGTAAAGCTTCTAAGAGAAAAGATTCTATTCATTTCTGAAGTGAAAGTAAATAACTATTGTTTCCTTAAGATTCATATATTCCATTACATTGTTCCATTTTCTATTTGAGGAAGCAACATTCTTAACTTCGACTTTCTAGAATGTTGGAGACAGAAGACTGAATTTATAAAGACTGAATTTATAGTGATTTTTTTCACTGTTAGCATGTCACTTGAATAGCAAGTTTCTAGTGGCAAAGTGAGAATTTTTGTTAGAAGAGAGTCTAACATCATGTGGCACGCTCTGTCTCATATATATATTTTTATCTTCACCCAAGGACATTTTTTATTGCTTTTTAGAGAGAGAGGAAGGGGCAGAGAAACATTGATGGGAGATAGAAGCATCTATTGGTTGCCTCCTGTACGTGCCTAGAACAGGGATCGAACCCGCAACCTAGGTATGTGCGCGGACTGGGAATCGAACCTGCAACCTTTGGGTTACAGGATGGCACTCCTCCCAACTGAGCCACACTGGCCTGGGTCTGTCTCATACTTTGATGAAAAAACTAAGGCTAGGAGGATTTAGCCCCTGCCAAAGTCAGTGGTAAATCTGGGAGTAGTGCCCATGGAGTTTGTATAGAATTCTTTACAATTGTTGCAATAACAGTAATAGCTGAAATTTTTGAGTACTTACTGCGTACTATGCGTTATGTTCAGCACATAATGTGTTTTATCTCATTTGGTCTTCACAGTAACTTTATGAGGTTGTTGCTGTTATTTGTAGCCATTTCATAGATGAGCAAACCAGAGGTCAGAGACTGACACAAGCAGCTCAAAATCTCACATCTGGTGGGTGGCAAAGGCAGGCTTTGAACTCAGACCACTGATTCTAAGCCAGAGTTTCTTCACCAGTGTGCTGCTATTTTGCCTGATTTTTCTATTAACTTCTCTAAGAGGTGTCATGTTTCGTGCATATTTTCTCATTTTCAGAAATGCATTGCCCATCCACTCATGTATGTATTACTTAGAAACAAACCAAACCCTTTTTTATTGTTTTTTTTTATCCTGAAAACTTCTTTCTTTATCTGCATATGCAATTAAACAGCAAGTATTTTATTACTGCATTTATAAATTGTTTCAGTAAAGTACTTAAATTGATGAAAATGCTTTGTTGTTATGTGGGTGGGAATGTGCATGTCCTAAGAATGCTTAATATTTAAACTTCTCTTATTTTTAGCCTTATTTTGGATACATATAACAAATACATATGTATTTGATTAGAGAAACTATTAAATAAATTGACCTACTCATCTCTAAGTTGTTAGGTAGGCACTCTCTAAATTCAGAGAACTGTCTGATTGTAAGCCAGAAATCAATGAAGGTAATTTGGAAGTTATCGTTTTTGAATAATTTCACAAAATTTCAGGATAAAGAATGCAAAAATGCCAATAACCTAGTCAAATTGATTTTGATACATTTAAAGTTTTTTAAAAAATTTATTTATTGATATCAGAGAGAGTAAGGATGGAGAGAGAAAAACATTGATTTGTTGTTCTACTTATTTATGCATTCATTGGTTGGTTCTTAGATGGGCCCTGACTGGGGATTGAACCCGCAACCTTGGTGTATGGGAATGAGGCTGTAACCCACTGAGCTACCCAGATAGGGTAGTTTTTTGCTATTTAAAAAAATTACTACCAGCCCTAGTTGATTGAGTGCCAGCCTGTGAAGCAAGGGGTCGCTGGCTCAATTCCCAGTCAGGGCACATGCCTGAGTTGTGGGCCAGGTCCCCAGTAGAGGGCGCGTGTAAGGCAACCACACATTGATGTTTCTCTCCCTTTTTTCCCCTCCCCCTCTAAAAATAAATAAACAAAAAAACTACTGCCAAACTTAATTGATACATTTTACATGAACTTTGAGATAATTTTTCAATAAAGCAATATTGGTTGTAAAAGTAGTTTATAGTTTTTAATAAATTGTTTTTCAAAGTCTATAAGTACCTTTTCACAAATTGCACATAAATTTTCACTTATAAGAGTGTTGCTTAACTGAGTTTTGAGGTAGATGAAGTGTATCTAAGTGCTATTTTATGACAATACTGTTTACTGTATTTGTAGTGGGTGAAAAAGAATATTTTAAGAAAGCTGTATTCTTAGAAATACAACAGTGAATGATTTAGGAACAACTTTAAGAGTTAGTTCATTTTTTCTGATTACAAAGTAATAGCATAGTTGATTATAACTCCCTATGATAATAGGGACAAAAATGTTAAATCTAGTTTTTTGGGATGTATGTTATTATCCTCCTTTTGGATTTCTGAAAGATTACACATTCATATTTTTCCTGGTACGTGCTGTGCCTCTTGATTTGGCTGCTAATCCAGTCAAAAAGTCTTTGCTAGCCTGAAAATAGAACATGACTAAGTTGCTCAAGGAATCGATTAATAATAGATGTTTCATTTTATACATTTTTCTTATTTATATTATGCCGTGATTAACTTAGCAAACTGGAGAGAGGTTATTCAGGTCATTGAGAGCTTTCCTTTTAGATCTGAGAAGCCATAAACCAATTATTTAATCAGAGACAAGAAAAAAACAACCTCATTGCTTTGTATAGTTACATTTTCAGTGAATGAAAGGGTTTATAATTTGTGAATTATAGATTAATCAAAAATAAGGCATAGCAAGCCCCGACTGGTGTGTCTCAGTTGGTTGGGCATCATCCTGCAAAGCGAAAGGTCACTGGTTTGATTCCGGGTCAGAACACATGCCTGGGTTGTGGGTTCGATCCCTGGTTCCAGTGCTTGCAAGAGGCAGCTGACAGATGTTTCTCTCTTGCACTGATGTTTCTCTCCCTCTCTTTCTACCTCCCTTCCCCTCTCTCTAAAAATAAAATAAATAGGACCTTAAAAAAAAAAGGCATAAAATATTCCCATTTATATCAGTATGATTATAAATAATACAATGAATGTTAAAAATAATAAAGGGAGAGGTAGATAGCTAATAAGTAGTCTTAATAAGACAAGGTAGATTACATTTTGAAATCTAATGGATTTATTTATTTATTTTAAGTATACTTTTTTGATTGTGCTATTAGAGTTCCAATTTATTTTTCCCCTTTGCCCTCCTCCACCTGGTACCCTCTTTCCCTCTGGTAATCACCCCCTGACCCTTAGTTCATGTCCATGGGTTTTACATATAAGTTCTTTGGCTTCTCCATTTCCTATACTATTCTTAACATCCTCCTGTCTATTTTGTACCTACCATTTATGCTTCTTAGTCCATGTACCTTTTCCCTCATTCTCCCCCTTCCTTCTCCCAGCTGATAACCCTCCATGTGATCTCCATTTTTATGATTCTGTTCCTGTTCTAGTTGTTTGTTTTTTTAGATTCAGATGTTGATAGTTGTAAGTTTGTTGTCATTTTACTGTTCATAGTTTTGATCTTCTTCTTTTTCTTAAATAAGTCCCTTTAACATTTCATATAATAAGGGCCTGGTGATGATGAGCTCCTTTAAAAGCTTTACCTTGTCTGGGAAGCACTTTATCTGCCCTTCCATTCTAAATGGTAGCTTTGCTGGATAAAGTAATCTTGGTTGTAGGTCCTTGCTTTTCGTTTCTTTGAAAATTTCTTGCCAGTCCCTTCTTGCCTGCAAAGTTTCTTTTGAGAAATCAGCTGATAGTCTTATGGGGACTGCTTTGTAGGTAACTCTCTTCTTTTCTGTTGCTTTTAATATTCTGTCTTTAGCCCTGGCTGGTGTAGCTCAGCGGATTGAGTGTGGGCCTGAGAACCAAAGGGTTTGCCAGTTTGATTCCCAGTCAGGGCACATGCCTAGGTTGCGGGCCAGGTACCCCAACCCCCGGTCAGGGGCGTGCAAGAGGCAACCACAATTGATGTTTCTCTCTCTCTCTTTTTCCCTCCCTTCCCCTCTCTCTAAAAATAATAAATAAATAAATAAAAATCTTAAAAAAATAAGGTTCTATCTTTAACCTTTGGCATTTTAATTATAATGTATCTTGGTGTAGCCTTCTTTGGGTCCAACTTGTTTGGGACTCTCTGTACTTCCTGGACTTGTATGTCTGTTTCCTCCACCAAGTTAGGGAAGTTTTCTCATTATTTTTTCAAATAAGTTTTCAATTTCTTGCTCTTCCTCTTTGCCTTCTGGCACAGTATGATTCTGATGTTGACATGTTTGGAGATATCCCCAGAGTCTTCTTATTTTCTCCTTGTTTTTTTGAATTCTTGTTTGTTCATTCTGTACTGGATGACTGTTTATTTCTTCCTTCTGTTCCAAATCGTTGATTTAAAACTCAGCTTCCTTCCCTTCACTGTTGGTTTCCTGTGGATTTTTCTTTATTATACTTAGTATAGCCTTCATTTTTTTCCCTTATGCATTTGCTGTACTGAGCATCCTATCAGCAGTGACTTGAACTTTGCATCTGGTAGATTTGCTATCTCTGTTTTGCTTAGTTCTTTTTCTGGAGTTTTGATCTATTATTTCATTTAGGCCATATTTCATTGTCTCCTTAATTTGACAGCCTCTCTATGTTTGCTTCTGTGTATTAGGTAGAGCTGTTTTGACTCCCTGTCTTGGCACACCTGTTATGCTTTAAGGGGTGGGACCTTAGTTACTTGCCATGGTGGGGAAAGTTGCTTCGCTGCTTTGTGGTGCTGTATGTGGGGCAGGGGTCAGAGAGGGAGCTGTGCTGCTTGCTCTGCTCTCGCCCTCTTTCCAGTCACTTCCCCCACTTCCTGTATGTGACTAGCGCCCTTCTAGCTGCTGCCTTGTGCTGAATCCGAGAGTGGGTGGGTTTGGGTGTGTTCTAGGACTATACGGGTCCTTTAAACGGACTCTCCTGAGAGACAGGCAGTTTCTTCCACCGCCCCAACCCTCATTGGTTTTTACAGCCAGAAGTTATGAGGCTTTATTTTCCCAGTGCTGAAACCCTGGGTGGGTGGTCTGGCCTGGGGCTGGGATTGCTCACTCCCCAGGTGTCCCTCCAGGTTTTTATCTGCTACATGTGAATGAGGGATGGCCTGTTCCACCCACCACTGCTTCTGCTGCCTTGCCACTGCCACACTGCGTCCTCTTTCCCCTGGCTCCCTGTCTCTGGCCCTCCTACCTGTCTGGATGAATATTTCTTCTTTAAATTCTTGGTTGTCAGACTTCCATACAGTTGGATTTTCTGGCAGTTCTGGCTGTTTTTTGTTTAGAGGTTAGTTGTGATCCTCCTTATCTTTGAGTGAGGAGGCGAAGCATATCTACCTATGCCTCCATCTTGGCCAGTAGTTAATGGATTTAGTACATTATTTAAATGATTCCTGACTTTAAAACAAGTAAATGTATTCAGAGGCCAAGAAACACATAAGCAGGAAGGTTTTTTCTTCTTCTTAAGAAAAAAAAAGAATAATTTTAAAATTATATTTTTAATACTGTTTCTCCTGTCATTGTTTTCCAGTCTATTTATTTTTAAAAAGGCAGTAGAATTTTTAGGAATTAATGTGCTCTCTCCTTTTTGAAAAATGCTGTGCTTCATCCAGGTCCCAGTAGTTGCTCTCACTGCTACTGCAAGTTCCTCAATCCGGGAAGACATCATACGTTGCTTACACTTGAAGAATCCTCAGATCACCTGTACTAGTTTTGATAGACCAAACTTGTATTTAGAAGTTGGACGAAAAACAGGATACATTCTTCAGGATCTGAAGCAGTTTCTTGTCCAAAAAACAAGGTGAGGATTTCATGGCTGATAAATTTTGGTAACTATTTCCTTTTTTTAAAAAAAATATTTATTTATTTTTTACTATTTCTTTCTAATGTGTACTTAACATCAGAGTCTACTTAGCTTTGGTTAAAGTCAAGTCTGGTGTCATACAATCAAGACAGTGACTGAGGAAAAGGTCAATTTTGAAGAAACATTCCTTTAATATTTTTTACACTCCATACCGTTGCTTGAACAGGACATACACTCTTAGTAATGGACAAGTAAGCCACAGACTCAAATGAATCTCATATCTGAATTCTATCTAGTTCACTAACTGTATGGAAAAACTTGAGGATCAGGGACTTTTTCAAAGTCATCTTAACAATAAACACTCTTGAGCCTGTGTCAGGTGCCTGGTTCTGTCACGGGTACTCTATGTGAGTGATCTAGTTTAACCCTTACCACTGCTCAGTAAGCTACAGGCGATTTTCATTTTATAGATGAAGAAGCAGCCACTAGTACTGTTTTCTATTTATTTTGTTTGAAGGCATTTTATTAGGAATGCTAAGAAGCTTTTTAGCCTTATTCCCTCATCTGTCTGCTCAGTGAAAAGCTTATAATTTTCATGTTACGAAATTTGTTTTTAGGTCAGAATACATGGAAATAATCTTTGTTCTACCAATAGAAGCACAACATAAATCTAACCAAATAGAGTTTAAGAACATCATTAGTGTTTTCCTTTTGAGAAAGGGATTAAAAGAAAAGAGGATCCACTCTGGGTTGAGGAAACCCCATAATCACTCTTGGGGGCCTTTAGGATTCAAAGCAGGATTTGCTGCTGGGTGACTGTTACCTGTTCAGAATAAAACAGGAATATGACGAACACATTCTAAGCGGTCTGGCTGTCCTAGTGATCTCTCTGAAGTGGTTCCTCGCTGGACTTCCCTTCCTCTCTAAACAAACCCTTTGCTTGAAGAAGGCCATTACTTCTAGGCTAGAGTCTCCTCCGACAGACCATTGTCCGCTTCCCTAACCTTTGGTCCTTTTCAGTCCACATCACCCCCGGGTCTCTGTGACACTCTCCCCTAACCACTGTCTCCTTTCTGAAAGTGTTTACATCTCTTTTTTGTGACACGGTGACATCCTATTTTTCTAATAGCATTGTCTCCTCATGATCTTTTATGTTAATTCTGCTAATTGAAGTCTTTATTACTTTTTGCCCCCATTATTATAATCTCTCCTAACGGACCTTCCTCCTCCTCAGTGTTCCTTGTTGCGTTCTACATGCAGTTTTCAGATTTGTCATCCCAAAGCACGTCCTCGAGTCTTGGTGTTCTTTCTGGTGGCTCCCCCTTTCCTGTGGACCGAAGACCAGACTCCTTAGCCTAACGTTCAAGACCATCCAAGATTTTGATATTTTAATGTGACTGTGGTTTTTCTGAAAGCAAATCAGGAGCGATTTCGCACTAATTTTCAGTCCTCCAAGGAGGGTGATGGTAGCAGGGAGCCACTGAGAGTCAAAGCTTTCTGTAGCTCTTAGGCAAATAGAACTTTTCCTCCTAATGAGCAGTGAGGTGGCGGGAATTGAGACGTCAGAGTGTTGCTCTTCATTTCCGTTTAATTCTGCTGTCTTTTAAATCAGTGCTCACGTTTTCCCCCGTGGAGGTAACACGTTTCTTAAACTCTGACCTCGTTTGCTTTCTGTGTTCCTGGTAGACTTAAGTTGGACAGACGAGCCTCTCATCTATCTGATGCAATGGTGAGATGGAGACAGACTTCCCCTTAGAAAGTTGTTGTGACGGAGTAACAGTCTTCATTGAACGACTCGGCAAAGTAACGAGTCCTTTTGTAGGAGAACGTTTTACTCTTGATCTTTCTGCTCTATAAGTTCAAATTTTAATGTATTTTCTACTTGTTAGAAAACATAAAAAGTGATAGTCTTGGTATTGAGTTGAACAATATAGGCACATATAAATCGAAAAATACTTCATTCACTCTTCCAGTCCCGTTCCTCA
>VMDR010034706.1:0-10987 GCA_007922815.1 Macrotus californicus | reverse complement strand
TTTCAGTTTTTATGTTTAATATGATGAGTACATTTTTTACTAAATAGTATTATGCTGAAATTGCTCTATTTTCTCCAGTCATTCTGGGGTACTATATTATTCAATTTAGTTATCGTAGTCTTTACCCAGTAAAGTGAATATATGTACAAGGACATGTATAAGGTGTCTTATTTAATGATTTTATGTTTTTAATAGAAAAAACTTAGAAGACTGCTAAAATACATGTTTTTCCGAGACTACAAATCAAAGATTGTCAAAGGCATAGACGAGGATGATCTTGTCGAAGGTAA
Source organism: Macrotus californicus (assembly GCA_007922815.1). Lineage (NCBI taxonomy): Eukaryota > Metazoa > Chordata > Mammalia > Chiroptera > Phyllostomidae > Macrotus > Macrotus californicus. The sequence goes on along the minus strand of VMDR010034706.1, from coordinate 10,697 downwards.
TCTAAACAAAACCGTGACACATGTCTGCTGGACCTCACGTTTATGAAATGTCCATGTAGATGTTCTGTTCAGAGTAGAATCTATGTACTTCTGTTAAATGATGTAGTTTAGAAATTAATCTACTTATTTAGCTGGCAGCTAAATCTTATGATTTTCTACTTATGTGACTGAAATAGTAATCTGCTATTTACTTCAATTCTTTCTTTTAATAATATGACCTGCTTTACTTCAGAAGATCATGAAACTAAGAAGACTGTGTTGATTCAAAACATTTTAGCAAGCCTAATTTTTCTTTTGTGGATGCAGAGAGCCAGAACTATTATGTCTTTGAAATGGGTACATGTGGGGTTTTGTTAATTTATTATACAAAGTATCTGATGTTTTATGATATAAAGTGACCTCATTTTCATGTGTATGTCTGTACTGTTTGAAATCTAACAAAAAGCCTAACACAGAACAGAAAAGTTTCCTTACCTGATTTTCTAACTCAGTTCCCCATTCTAGAGTATTTAGAAAAAATACTAATGTTGCAGAATCTAACAGTACTAAGCTGAAAATAGATAGTTACTAAACAATGTTATTGAATCAAAATAAATACAGTTGACCCTTGAACAACGTGGATTTGAATTGTGAGTCCACTTACATGCAGATTTTTTCAATAAATACTATAAATGTATTTTTTTCTTTCTTAGGATTTTTCTTAATGACATTTTCTTTCTGTGGCTTACTTTATTGTAAGAATACAGTATAGAATACATATGATATACAAAATATGTGTTAATCAACTGTGTTACCAGTAAGGCTTCCAGTCAACAGCAAGGCTATTAATAGTTAAGTTTTGGAAAGAAGGGGAAGGGATTAGTCAAAGAACATGTATGAATGACCCCTGGACATGGAACGTGGAGTGAGGAATGACTGTGGGAGCAGAGGAGGGCAAAGGGGGAGATATTGGGCCAACTGTAACAGAATAAACAAGAATAAAAAAAATTTTAAGGAGTTAAGTTTTGGGGGAATTAAAAGTCACATATGGATTTTTGACTGAAGCGTGTTTGGCAGTCAGTCCTCACCCTCACATTGTTCATGGGTCAATGTACGTTGTGTCTTAGAAATAACTGATGTATTCGGATTGGACACAGTCACTGCCCAGTGTTGTTTACTGCTGATATATCTATATCTATGAGTATAGATATAGATAAAGTAGCTAAACACACTCTACTGGGGTAAGAAGAATTCCAGAAAACTATTGAAAACCACCTGAAGAGTCGATAGACTTTGAAAGAGAACTACTTTCATTTACCCTCAACAAGTCAGCAAGTATAATAAAGCCATGCCAAAAAGAAATTCTGATCAAATGTTTAGTCATTGTGGCTTGTTTCATATTCCTGAAATTCTCACAGAATTTAGTTTCTGGAAAACAGTTCTTCAAATGGATTTAAATGTTCTGCTTTATGGAGAGCACAAAGAACACAGACTTAAAAAATAGACCTGAGTTTCAGTCAAGGGTCAGTTTTCTCTCTTATAAGTCAGAAATTATACCACTTTCCACGTGGAATTACAAGATTTCAACATTAAGGTGTGGAAAGCACCCAACACATTCCTGCCACTGAGTAGACAGTGGCCGTTGGCCCCGCGTTTTGAACACCAGCACGCTCAGAGGGGTGAGGATAGTATTCAGTTGCACTAACATCATTAGATCAGTTTGCTGTCCTATCTTCCTTATTTATTTCAAATTTCTCCTCTTTGTCTCATTTAAATTTCTAATTTTATGTGTCTCATATGAAATTTTTGAATAGTTGATAGAATTTATAAGATAAACTACTCAAGTAAAATACATCTAATATTGAAGTACAACATATAGTGTGACAATGTGAGGAGTGTGGTAAACACTTCCCCATCTGAAACACGGGTGAAAATTTTTTAAATAATAGCTTAAGTTTTTAGACATTGTCCTAAGGGCATACAGCAAATGGAGAAACACATATTCAAGGAAATCTACTAAATCGCATTAAGAACAATGGGAGTCTCTTGCTTTTGAGACATGGCCTTCTCCCATCATCCCTCACCTCCCCCCTGCACCGCCACCCCATCTGAATATGAAAGCAGCTTCACTCTGGGCAGGTGTGACCAAGAGCAGTGGGCACCTACTTTTCCAGCTCCCAGTCCAGGGCAGCAGTGTCACCCCAGGAGGGGCAGGAGGGCAGCATCTCTCATCTTCTCTGGCTCCACGTTGCAGAAGCTCTGTCGTAGGCAGGCGTAACTAAACGCGCTGGAGCTTTCTCTCATCCTCTTTTCATTGGAAAGTTCTACCCCAGACATAGCTGGCTGAGAATACTGCCCGTGATTGCCCCCACCTAGCTTTCTCATAGGGAGTAAAGGCCCAAGTCTGAAGGGGCAAGCCTAAAAGACAGAGGGCTCCCATCCTTGACCAACTCCCCTCTGGGATCCAGGAAAGACTTTCCAGGAGAAGCTGATTGCTGTTTCCACCCTCAGCTTCAGTACAGTGATCAAAGGTTCAGCCCAGAGGGAAAGGCAGGACTTAAGATGGGTCTGCAGCCTTCCCTAAGGGGACTGACTTTTGGAACAGAGCATGTAAAAAACAGTGGAGATCCTGGTGGCGAGCCATTAAAAGGGAGCTGGTAGCTTTGTGATACTAGTTACAATAAGCAAAATCAGTACATAAGCTAAAAGTTTTAACAGAGGAAACAAAGGAAAGGGACAGGGATCCTCCTGAGCTCAGAGCAAAACTTAAAAGCTAGCATTACCCTGACTCTGCAAACAGGCCCAGCATTACTTGGATCATTGTTCTGTGGAGCAATTTAGCTCAAGAGTATTAACAAAAGCGATAGAGTGAGAAGTCAGCCAAGAATTAGTGGAAGCTAACAGCTGCATGTGATATTATAGTCAGACCAGCCAGTAACTCAATGGGAGAGATCAGGAAAAGTGAAAGCCAAAGAAAAACTGACCAACATCAGTCATCCCTGGTAACTAAGAAGACTATTTGCATGCTCAAGGCTGTGCCTTCTGAAGAGCAACTTCTGAGGCTCCACACTGAGAGGAAAAGGTTTTATTGAACTACTCCAGCCAGGTCACTAAACAAATACACAAACAATGACAACAAGCCCCAGGAAGGGGATAGAGTTATTATCTAAGTTGCTGCAGTATGCTACCTAAAATGTCCATTTTCAGCTGCAGCAACAACAGAATACAACAAATGCAAAGACACAGGGATGGGTGATCCCTAAGCAGGGGCAGGGAGTGGGGGGCAGATAACACAAATGGCCCAGATGTTGGATTCAGGAGACAAAAATTTTCAAAATACCTATTATAGATATGTTCAAAGAAGTAAAGAAGACCGTGTTTAAAGAACAGAAGGAGGTGTAATTACAATGTATCACAAAGTACAGAACATCCATTAAAGGATAGATATTGTAAAAAGAAACTAATGGAAATTCTGGAGTTGAAAGGTACAATAACCGAAATGAAAATTTCAGTAGAGGGACTCAATGGGAACTTTAAACTAACAGAAGAAAAAAAATCAGTGAACTTGAAGCTAGCTTGTTAAAGATTATACAATCTGAGGAAAAAGAAAACAGAATGAAAGAAAACTAAAAGAGCTTCAGAGAAATATGAGACACCATTAAGTGAGCCAATATAGGCATAGTGGGACTACCAGCAGGTAAGGAAAGAGAAAAAGAGCAGAAAAAATATACAAAGAAATAATGATTGGAAACTTCCCAACTTTGATGAAAACTGTCAGTACATCCAAACAGTTCAATAAGGTCCAAGTAGGATAAATAGACATAGATATCCACAATCAGGCACATTCTAGTAGAAGTGTTGAAAGACAATGAGAAAACCATGAAAACCACGAGAGAAAAGCAGTGCATCACATACAACTTCATTATCCAAATCCGAAAGATGGAACCACCCAATGTTTTTAACAGCTGACTTTTCATTAACAATGTAGGTCCGGTAGTAGTAGGGTTGCATACTAAAAGTGCTGAAAGAAAGAACATCGGCCAAGAAGCATATTCAGCCAAATTATCTCTTGAAAATGAAGCAATAAGGATATTTTCAGATAAACAAAAATTGAGAGAATTTCTCGCTAGCTCTCATGTAAAAACTTCTAAAGGAGGTTCTTTGAGCTGAAAGCAAGTTGCACCAGATAACAATGTGAATCCACACGTCCACACACAAGAGCACCTGTAAAAGTAATTGTGTAGGTCTCTATGAGACAAGATCATTCCATATTTATTTTTCTTCTCTTACTGATTTAAAAACAACTGTGTAAGACAGTGTGTGTGTCCGCAATGTTGGCTCTAGACCAGGCAGCCATGCAGTCACGTGTTTAACACCAACCGCGTATGAGAAGGGGACAGTAACAGAGCCGTGCGGGAGTGAAGGGTGACGCAAGGTGGTTGCTGAAATTACAAAAGAAAGAAAGAATGAACCAGAATTGGTAAATAGGACAGTTAATATAACCAATTCTGTATTTGCCTTCTTTCCCATAAGGACTGAAACTATATGCAGAAGGAGTAGCAAATCTATGTAGACCTTTGATAAACAAAGAGTTTAAACTAGTAATTTAGAAACTTTCCCCAAAGAACCCTGACCAGTGTGGCTCAGTTGATTGGGTGTCATCCTGCAAAGGGAAGGGACTCCCTGTCCAGGCACATGCCTGGGTTGAGGGATTGGTCCCCAGTCAGGGCACATGCAAGAGGCAACCAGTATGTTTCTCTCTCACATCGATATTTCTCTCCCTCTCTCCCTGCCTTCCCCTCTCTCTAAAAATAAATAAATAAAATCCTAAAAAAAAAACTTGCCCCCAAAGGAAAACTCATGCCCAGAATGATTTCACTGGTGAATTTTACCAAATGTTTAAAGAACAATTAATGCTAATACTTTCCAAATTCTACAAGGTCAGTGTTACCCTGCTATGAAATCAAGCAAAGACATCACAAGGGAAAAAAAAAACAAAAAACGACTAATGTCTTTTTGACTATAGATGCAAGAATTCTCAACAGAATACTAGTAAATGAAATCCAGCAACGTCTAAGAAGTATTATACACCATGACCAAGTGGGATTTATCCTAGAAGTGGAAGATTGGTTTAAACTTATAAAACAATTAGTGTAATTCATCATTTTAGTAGCATTAAGAGCAAAAACCACATGATCATCTCACTAAGCATAGACAGATCATTCGAAAAAAATCCAAGTCCTTTGTTTTTGTTTTTTTAGTTTTTAAATTTTTTTCCAACTTTTTCAATTACAGTTTACATTCAGTATTATTTGTGTTAGTCTCAGGTGTACAGCAGTGGTTAAATAACCGTATACTTTACCAAGGGTTCCCCTGATATTTCCTGTACCCAACCGGCTCCATGCGTATTCCATATGCTGTACTTTACATCCACATGACTGTCACCACCAATCTGTATTCCTCAATCCCTTCACCTTTTTCAAAGCTCTTTTGTGTCTCTCCTTAGAAGAGCGCTAATTCCATTCATGAAGGCTCCTCCCTCGTGACTTAATTACCTTCCAAAGTCTTCACAATCCATCACACTGGGAATTTGGCTTCAATATAGAAGTTTTAGAGGGGGGGGTACTCATTCAGGTTGAGAAAGTTTCCTTCTCTGCCTAGTTTGTTGAGTGTTCCTCTCATGAAAGACTTGGATTTGGGTAATTAAGTCATGAGGGAGGAGCCTTCATAAATGTAATTAGTGCCCTTCTAAGGAGAGACACAAAAGAGCTTGCTCGATTCACTCTCTGCCCTCTGCCATGTGAGGATATGAGCAGACTGCCATCTGCAAACCAGGAAACAGGCCCTCGTCACACACCAGGTCTGCCAGCACCTGATCTTGGCCTTCCCAGCCTCTAGAACTATGAGAAGTAAATATTTGGTTTTTTTAGCCATCCAGGCTATGGTATATTTATTGTAGTAGCCCAAACTGACCAAGATACCCGTCTATGAAAAACAGCTGACATTATGCTTAATGGTGAAAAAAATGTATGCTTTCACCCTAGGACGTTTGGATTATCTTTATTTGGTATAAAGAGCTGTATGACATTAAAAAATAATCTAGTTCTTTCTCACTAATTCTCTCACTGATACTTTTATGCATTAAACTGTATTAATTACCTATTGCAATATTACAGTCCTTCCTGACCTCTTGCAGTAACTTTCTCAGTTAGATTTTGCTTTTAAATAAGTGTGATAGTTTTATCTCTTAAAAGAAAAAGGATAAGATCTCATCCCTTTCGATTTCAAGGGTGCCACAACAATGCACATAGTGTTCTCTCCTTTTAATTTCATGTCTCAATTCTGATTTTTTTATGTCTCTATTTTTTCCTAATTGGGCCTGCCATAGCAGGATTCTTTTTTCAAATCTAAGAGCCTTTCCTTTTTTTTTTTAGTAAGGAATTTTAATCAGACCATTCACACTTACTGTGGTAATTGATAATTTAGTTTTACTCTCTCAATCTTATGAAATGAATAACTGATTTAATTCTGAAAGACAGGCATTTTCGCATTTTTTAATTGATTTTAACAAAAGCAAGAGGAAAAGAGAGAGACATACATCAATTTGTTATTCCACTTACTTATGCATTCATTGGTTCTTATATGTGCCCTGATCAGGGACCAAACCCGTAACCTTGGTGTATCAGGACGACGCTCTCACCAACTGAGCTACCCAGCCAGGGCTTACACTTTTATTTTAGATGCAAAGATTCTCCTTTTAAAAATTATTTTGAGAGAACTCTATTTCTGAATTTCATATTCAGTAGTTAATACATGCAATGATTGGTGCTGATGAAACCTTATTAACACATTTCTTTTTTCTTTCCTTTATCTCCTTGAAGACAAATTGAGTGGCAGTAATAATGCAAACAAAAGACAGAAAATTGCTCAAGACTTTCTCAACTCTATTGACCAGACGGGAGAACTCTTAGCAATGTTTGAAGATGATGAAGTCGATGAAGTTAAACAAGAAAGAATGGAGGTATAGTTGTTCTTCCCTTTTTACAGTAAAAGAATAACCATAGCAGTTTGCAGTGCCTGTATCATTTGGTTCTATTAATATGTTCTTTAAATGTTGTTTGAAATGCCCAAATCAGTGGTTTCGTGTCGGAGGCAGCATTGTGCAGTGGAGCAGCCGGGAGAGGGTGTTAAATTCTGCCTTCAGAGTTGACGTGGAGAGATGACTTTAGTTTTCTGTTTCTCTCTTTCCTCCTTCGAGTCACAGTAGGCTTCCCTCCGCGTCCTTCTTTTATCCTACATCATACTTTTCCTGATACCATTTTATTCCTTAAAGCTAATTCATGAGTAAACATTTCTTTATGTTTTGTTCCAACTGATCCAGTTAGCTTTGTGGACAAAGGTAATTCCAACTGCATTTGTGTTGGCACAGAGCGTGAAGAACTGTTTTTCAGTCTGAAGTTGCAGGCCGTGGTTGTACTCACTCGCTAAGGTAGTATCTAGGGCAATTACATGCTTTGTATCACCGTAATACGAAGTCAGTGACATGTGTTTGGATTTCCTGGATATATTTTAACAATGAATATGAAAGTCGTATGCCTTCTATTTACCTTAGCTTCTCTATTCATAAAATTGTTTCCTTAAATACTTTGGAAAAATAAAAGTAATGACTGATTTCATTTGAGTGCCTTCCAAAATACATGGCATTATTATTATCATTCTTATTATTATTATACTTTTACATATAAAAAAAATCTCTATTTTCCCTTTTTCTTTAAATTAGACAGGAGAGGTAAATTCAGAACTCTAAAAGACCATGCGAAGTACCTACTTTATCATAGTCTCTACATGCCTGCGAAGAATATAATGATTTCATGTTAAGTTTTGGAAGAAGCCCAATAGGCATACATGGTTTATAAACTTTAACAGCCTTCTTTACAGAATTAGTATGCTTAGATCATGAACTGCGATCTAAAGGCAGTGTTCTTCCTAGGTATCAGTTACCTTAGAAATGCGTGGTTATCTTGGTTTGGGGCAACGGCAAATGGTTTTAGTTCAACTTTGCCTTGGGCCAAAAACATGCTAAGTTGTCCGATGCAGATGATAAACATACAGTTCTGATATCATCATGGCCTAAACAGGATATGATTGTTTAGTGGCATGGTTTCACTTATGACAAAGAGCAAATATAGTTTATGCTTTATTTTGAAAACATTTTTATATTATACAAATGGGCATGAAGAACGATTCATTAAGGAAGGACTCTACATAAAACATTAGTAAAATTGAACACATAGCTCGTCAGTTTTGATGAGAAAACATTTGCCCAGAAGGGCATTCCACAATCAAGGAGAAGAGAAGAAGCGGAGCATGTTGTAACACGAAGCTCGTAATAGCAGGCTACTGTAAGCCTGGAAAAACGATGAGTCAGTAAGGTACGAGTCAAAGTCAATAAAATATCTGGAAAGGCAGGGCAGAGAAAGCTTGGGAACTCAGGCAGTTTATGTACCTCTTCACTGCAGTTGTGTTGTATATTACTGAGGGTTAACCAGGATAATAAAATATCAATAGTTGGCAAAAAATAGTTGCAGTGGAAGTCAGCTGCATATATATAATAAAAATTAGATTGGTGGTTTATCTAAGTTTTATATCATAATTAAAATCTCTTCTCTAAGCAAGATAAAAAAGGTAGATTTGAGATTCTACTCCTTCAAATAACATCGTTGAACTGAATAAAAAGTGCTGACCTTGTAGACATAACTGCAGGCAGTAGAAAGTGGAACCGTGAAGAGCACAGGCCTTGCCTGCTTCTAATTTGACAGGGTATGGTTTCAAGCGCAAACCACAACTGTGGCAGTCCAGATGAAACCACTCTGGACCCGCAGGCTGTAATCTCTTGCTCTTAAAGTGCAGTAGGATGATCGGTCCTGGCATCAGTCGGTGATTTAATTTTCCTCTAAGCATCACTTAGAGTTGCGGAAACTTTGTGTACTACCTTCTCTCCTGGAATGTATGAAAATGGAAAAGACCTACCAGCAAAGCGTATTATTGCCTGCCTTCTTCTTCTTTTTTCACTTACTTGTAATTTGGAAGAGAAAACAATTTATAGACATAAAAGCTCACGTGGGACCCTAACTTTTTCTCAAAACATTGAGGAACCATTAAAAAAAAAACTTGAGATTTTCCCTATTTTTTTCAGCTGATATCTCTGTGTGCCTGGCTTTGTGTTCCACTCATAATTTAATTATGAATAGTAAATATTATGTGATTTTTAAATACAAAAATGTCTGAACTTTTATATCCATTTCTCTTCACTAGTCCATCCTCATGATAACTCTTATTTTTTTTCTCCAGCAGTAAATTTTTAATACTTAGGTATATGTATGGTAGAGAGCTATGATCCACGATTTCTAAAGATCCTTCTAAATAGTCAAATAAAGATTAAATAATATTCAGACTTGCTCTAGTGTGTCTGAGAGACTGGGAAGGAGAAGCAGGAAAACAGTAAGCATAATAATGCAGATAGATACATGCAACTCCCCCCCACCGCTTCTCAACCCCACCCCACCTCAGAATAACACCGGGTATGTTTTTCTGTTTGTTACATTGTAAATTTTTGAGGTCTCATCAACTCAATGTGGCAGTGCCAACCAAAGGCCAAAAAAAGTCACTGAAAGATTTACTTGGATTTTCCTAACAGAGGAACTGGGCTCGCTCACAGCAGAGCCTTGCCTACGACCTGGTTGCTCTGCTCTGAAAGAACCCAAGAAGCTCACGTTCATCATTAATCAAGTAAAGTATCTGATCTAATAAGCTGTTTGGTTTGCGAAGGAGATAAAACAATAAATGCTTAAAAATTTGTGTGAACTGTGCCTCTGTCTGATCTCAAATCGATAAAAGCAAACGAGAGAGCAAAGATTGGAACTCACCAGAGTGCAGCCTTTGAACAGATTTTGGTGCCAAAGATCCCAAGTGACTGTCTGTCTTGCGTTTTTTAAGTCAGAAGCCTAATACTGGAATCTAGGGAAAAAGCAAAATGGAATACCTAGAATTTAGGGCAAAATTTTTTTAATTGGCCTAAAATTGAGTAAGATCCAAGGTGGCCACCCAAATTTAACCTGAAGTGGCTGGCCAGATTTAAAAGCACAGATTTTTCTCATAAAGGTTGGATGACCAGAGAAATCAGGTGTACCGTTGTTATGCTCCAAGTAGGATGAGGTTATGATCCCCAGGCAGTTTTGAATCCCAGTGTTACAGCTTTTAGAGTTTAGGAGACAGAAAACTCGAAGAAGCCAGAAAGGTGGATATGGCTGTTGAAGTTCTCTGTCTTCTCCTGTTCTTAAAGTGTGTTCTTTTTGCTCTTCCTTTTTTCTACCTATCATGACTTTATAAAATTATAAAGTAAAATAAGATGCCTTTAAGACTGAGAGTTCAAAAAATATTATCTTAGATTTATCATCAAAGAAAAAAAAGACTAATCCCAGTAAGATGTGTTTACAAATACCAAAAAAATTGAAAAGCTTGAGCTAAAAACCCAAACCCAGAAAAGTTTAGTATTTAAATGTATATAGAGTTAAAAAACATAGAATTTATATACTAGAAAGCTAAAATTAATTATACACATTACATACAAAAATATGCATATATTTACATACATATACTATGCCCATATATGCGTGGTTATCCTATATGTGTAAGAACAGAAATGTAATTTTCCCCCC
>VMDR010034705.1:0-10979 GCA_007922815.1 Macrotus californicus | reverse complement strand
CAGAAACAATCCAACATTGATATTGTGGGAGTGCAATGATGTTTTAATAATAGAAAATCCATTGGTGTCCTCATGGGTATAAAATACATGTTTGATGAAAATCAAACAGTCATTTCTGAATAAACTGAGACAAGAAGACATTTGATTTAGTATGCTAAGAATAATGTTCTCTGATACCAACATTATCCCAAGTCTCATCCCAAACAGCCAATTCATACTTAATGATAAAGTACTACAGGCATTGTAATTAAACTGAGGAATAAGATAAGACCAAATCTGCTATCATCTCTATAATTTAATATTGCTGTAGAAGTTTCAGTATATACAACAATAAAAGAGTAAGAGGTATACATAGAGGAAAGGAAGAGAGAATGTCTATCATGATTTTTAAAGACAATGTGGATAATTACCTAGAAAAATCCAAGAGAATCAATTACAAAACAATAAGAGAGTTCAGTATGACAATTAATTTCACGTGATAATTGACTGGCCTATGAGATGCTCCAATAGTTGGTAAAACCTTAATTCTGGGTGTGTTTGTGAAGGTGTTTCTGGAGGAGATTAGCATTTGGTTCAACAAATGAGTAGGAAGACTCACTCCTAACCATTGTGGGTGGGCGTTATCCCTTCCTTTGGGAGTCTGAATAAAGCAAACAAAAAGGCAAAGGGTGGAATAAAAAACAGAAAAGGACTCACGGACATGGACAGCTGTGTGGTGATTGCTGGGGGAATGGGTGTATGAGGGGACTAAATGGTAATGAAAAAAATACAATAAAGTCTAAATTAAAAAAAAAGACAAAGGGCACATTCTTTCTCTTTAATTGAGCTGTGAAGTCCATCTTCTCTTGCTCTCAGACATCTGAGCTCCTGGTGAGTCAGCATAGTGAGAAGCTAGGGAAATTCCTTGAAAAGTGGAAGAAGGAAAACTGACAAAATAACTAAATAAGGCCAAAGAATTTGAACAATTTACAGCCAGCTAATGAATCACAAAGTTTTATCTTTCTTAACCAAGGACACTTAGGAGCAAATGGCTTAAACATTCCAGACTGCCCTGGGGCAAATGGGTCTCAGTCCTGGTCCCTCTTCATAATGCTCTTTAAAAATAAAACTAACCAGAAAAATAACCCTGATCCTTTTATACATAAATTTTGATGAATTGACATATTGGAGGACACACCTGAAAAGCTAATGACTATTCTGTTAAGACCCTCCCCTGAGACCTCCCCTAGGATTCCTACTGGCCAAAGAAAAAGAAAAAGCCTGAAGACAAAGAATCTAGAGCACACTCTACCTCGCAGGAGCACACCTGAACCTTTCTCTTTCCCTCTTTTTCCTCTGTAGGCACTGTCCCCAGCTTTAACAAACATACTCAATTTACTCAAGCTCTTGCTAGAGCACACCCACACCTTGCATCTCTGTTCTCCTTATCCTGAGCTCTGTGGGACTGACTCCACAAGACTTACAACCAGGGGAGCAGCAGGCAGCAGCAGCTCATCCCAGGCTTACTCCCTGAGCCTGTCTCCAGGGACCCCTTTTCTCTGACTTCCAGTGAGCTCACTTCTGTCACTGTGACTTTTATTTCTCAGTGAGCCAAAACAGCCCTGCCTAGGCTCTCTACTGGTGCTTCTTCTACCTTTAGCTCTTCCTGGGTTGCACTGCCCCCCAACTTTGGGAAACATACTCTGAAATCACCTGGACTTCTGTTGTGAAATCTTTCTTACATGAAGGCAAGAACCCACACACTACTGAGGCAGACCCGCTCTGAGTCCAAACTCCCTCTGGTTACAATGGTTCTCTGGCCTTAGAACTCTGAGACTTTCCCCAGAGGCCTCTAGGTTCTCAGGCCTTCCAACTTCTACTAAATTACACCACCAGCTTCTTTGGTGCATCAGCAGATGAAGGGATGCTAGAATAATCAGTGGGCTGCAACTTTTATCTGATTAACCTTTTTCCCTGGTTCCAAACCCCTTACTTTTTTCTCCTCCTTATAAAAAGCTTGGTTTGAGATAAGATGTTAAGATGATTTTTATGGTACATAACCTGTCATCTTCTCAGATCGCTGGCATCTGAATAAAGCACCATAAAGATTCAATCTTTGTCTCTACTTATTGATTCTGGTAGTAACAGGCAGCATGAATGCTGACTTTTCTGGTTTCACTGGGACAACCTTATGCACTCCTTCTGTCAGTTCAGATGCCTTTCTGCTTCTGTACCAGCAAAGAATCACATGGTGTGTTTGGGCTTCTTGGAGCCTGGCCTTCAGTGTGGCCACTGACAATGTTTACTCAAGCCCTTTGCTCCTGGAAAACAATGATGGTAAAGAAATCCTTCCACTTTTGTGTTTAGGAAGCTGGGTGCTTACTGTAATGAACCACCCTTACCCATAAGATTTAGATAAGACTCCTGGATGCCCCCCTTTGTTTATCTTCAGGTTCCCATTCTTAGTGTTAAGTGGAAAAGGCAGTGAGTTTGATGCCCTCTGCTAGAGAAGCCAAAAGCCTGAGGCATCAGGTTTTTGCAAAGAAAAAAAGATTTATTTTTGGGCTGGCCAAAAGAGGAGACCAGAGATAAAGCTCAACAAATGCTTGGGATCAGTTTTAAGAGGTGAGGATAGGGAGAGATTACACATACTTATTAATTTTAATTCAGAGATCTGATTGGGTAGTTGGAACTAAGCCATCTAAGATTAGAAATGTGGAAGAGGTGAGAGAGAACAAAGGAATTCCAATCTGGCAAAGCTTATCGGTCCTACATGTGACCAAATTTGGTCCCTGCACGCACAGAAGGGAAAACTTTTGAAACCAGGGAAATGACCCACAAGCCCAACTGCTGGTCCCCATGAAATTCAATATTCATGAGATGGATATGGTGAAAAAGGAAAGAGGTTTATTCAGGTGTTGCAACCTGAGAAGATGGCAGACTCCTATCCTTAAAAATCATCTTAACATCTCAGACGCGTTGGCCAGATATATAAGGGAATCATGGGAAAGGGGAACTGTGGAATTTCTGGAGATGTGCAGTTCTTGCTTAGGTTTTTCTTTCTTTTCTGATGTTGTCTTTCAATATGTGTCAACTGGACATCTGCTGGCACTTTTACTCTTGAAACAGACTATTCAGCTATAATGAGAACTTGGCCAGATGTGAAAGCACAGGGTTGATTATATATTTTGACTTGTTATAGAATATATAACTTTGATCATTAGATTGGTAACATTAAATCATGGTTATACTTTGACCTCCAGCTGCTCACAGGACCAAAGTCTTGCCCTTCCACCCCCTCAACCCTTGCCACAGAACCAATGAACAAGGACATAACTAGATTTTGAACACTGGAAACCTTTGAAAAACCAAGAATCTGTTGTCCAGGAAATTCCAGTGTTAATACTTCTTTGTCATAAATCATGGCCAAGTTTCAAAGTCCTCCAATTAAAACTCATCCCACTAGCACTTCTGAATACCTGTTCCAACCCTTAAAAACCCTTAACCTAATCCAGCAAGCAAGATGGATTTGAGACACCATTAGGAGTCCCATCTTCTCAGCCGGTACCTTCTCGATCAATTAACCTTTCCTGGGACTTCCGGTCAAGATGGCAGCACAGGCAGACATGGCTCGCCTGTTCATACAACCACAACAAAATTACAACTAAAATAGAGAACCATCACTCAGAACCAGCAGGAATTCAGTTGAATGGAAGTCTGATAACTACAGAATTAAAGATCCACATCCATCTGGACTGGTAGTGAAATCAGAAAAGCTGGTATTCGTGCTGCCTGTCACCTACCAGACCCAATAAACAGAGACAGGGATTGAATCTTTATGGATGCTTTATTCATGTGGCCAGCGATCGGAGAAGACAGAGGTTTTGTACCTACAATCTTAAATTCCATTTTCAATTGAGCCTCTTCATAAGGAGAAGAAAAGTGTGGGTAAGGGGATTGGAATTCAGGGAAAGTTAATCAGATAAAAAGCTGCAGCATTCTTTCATCTGTGCCCTTTATCTGTGTTCTGGGCAGTGTGCCTCTCACCCTGGAGCACAATAGCTCAGATACTATCTTGATTGCTTGAGACATCCCGAGGCACCAAGGTGGAACTGCTTATGGTCTCCTGGAGTCAGTAGGAGGGGCACAGACATGGAACAGGCTGGTCTCACAACGACATGTGGTGGGTAAAAATTTGAGAGGGATATCTCAGGAGCGAGGAGTCCCAGCCCCACACCAGGCCCCCCAGCCCAGGGTTCCAGTTCCAGGAAGATAAGTCCCCACAACTTCTGGCTGCAAAAACCAGTGGGGATTGAGTTGGTGGAAGAAACTTCTGGAGCCCCAAGCAGTTCCTCTTAAAGAATCCACACATGGACTCATCTACTCAGACTCACTGCCTCTGGGCTCCGGTGCCGGGAGGCAGCATAAGGGGCACGAGTGGTGTGCAGGGGGAGGCTGAGGTGTCTGGCATCAAGGCAAGCAGAGGACATTGTCCCTTTTCTGTGCCCTCCCCCTACAGAGCCAGCAGACTGGTGCTGTATCTAAGATTCTATCAACCTGGCTATCACTGTTTGACTGGCCTTGGAGATCCCCAGAGACTCCGCCCCACTCAACTTACAGGCCCACCCAAGCTGCTTTTCCATAGGAATGGCTGGTCTTTGCTCCCGCTTCACAACTTCCTAAATCCTCTCAAATGAGCAACAGCTGGCTTCAGTGAGCTCCAGGCCCGGAACTAGCAGCCTAGGCTCACAGCTGGACTCTGCAATAATCCTGTTGAATAAAATCTCTCCTTATTAAGTACAGATTTGTTTTTTACTTGACACCATATAAATATGAAAGAAAACAAAACCAAAGTAAACGTTCAAATTTCACTCAGGTATAAGGATGAGGCTGTATGAATAACCACCCAGAAAAAGGAGTCCCTGAACCCAATGTTTTGCTAAAGATCAGGCACCTCTGTGGATGAAACCGTAGCAGCAACAACTCAGGGTGGAGAGACAGGGGATTTGGGATGAAAAGCACCATACTGGGAAACTAAAACGAACAGGGCATCTTCTCCACAAACCCAACTCTAATTACCGTCAGGAAAAATGGTAAAGCATGCTGAATAAACCATTCTATGTAAGCGTAAATCTAGAAAAAATAATTTCTTTGGTTCTAGGAGACAAGCTCTGTTGTTGCAAAATATGTGTAAGATTTCCTTGATTTGCCAGTTTTCTTGAGGGAACAACATTTTTTGCATGTGTTTTTTCTTCCAAACCATTGTTAAGCTCATGGCGTTCTGGTGAACAAGAGCAAGACTCTAATTTGGTTTGACATTTATGCAGAGCAGAATGCCAGCAATTTGGAAAAATGAATGGTCCACCCATAGGAGGATTATTAAAAGGCATGAAACTTTATAACCATTAAGAAAAAAGCAGGCTGATAGTTATACTTATTAAGGATAATTATAGCATTTAACCTTAAGGACATAAATTGGTAAAGTGGGTAATTTAATCTGGCAGACATCAAATTATATTTAAGTATCAGAGAAAGGAGACAAAACACAGAGCTGGTTGTTGGATGGGCTCGAAACTTTTTGAACACCTTCCCAGGGCTTATAAAAAAGTTTTTTTTCATTTCTTACTTACCTTCCTGTTTTGAGTCAGGTTTGTCTGTGGATTGTGGCTTTTGGAGAAATTGAGGACTTTTTTACTCCAGTATGATTGTAGTCACTTTGGTTTATTATCTTCCACCGTGAATATCTGAACTCCACAGCCACTCAGATTTCGTGCGTGTTCTTCCTATAGATGAGCAAAATGGGGAGGAATTAAATGACTGCAGTTATTTCCTTGATCTCTGGGTCATAGAGCTTGTATTTCTGAAAACTGGTCAAATAAAGGGCTACTCATCTTAGGTGCACTGATATTTTCTTTGAGAAACAAGCTGCAAGACTTTACAGTAGCTGAGCCTCATTTTTCTCGTATGTAACTTGAGGGGGTTGAGTTAGATATTTGCTTAGGACAGAGAATCCCTAAGCAATGATGGAGGACCATAAGCCAGAGTCAATACCTAATTACTGGTAATTAGACTTAGCCATGCTCAAGCTCTTCCATTCTGGTCTCAGGTTAATCAATATCTACCCATCTCTCTGATCTCAACACATGTCATTTTCTCAGGGTTGCAGTTTTACCTAGTGTCATAGGTTTCTTTTATTAATGTCCAGATTCTCCACTAGCCTTGAACTCCACAAAGGTAGGGATATTGCTGGGTTTTGCCCCCCTTACCTCCCCTGTTACTAGCACATGCTTGGCCTATATATCACGTGCTCAATAAATATATGTTGAATACTGAATGAATGAGAAGATAAGAGATCCGCAGGGAGAGATTGATAAAGGAGTTCCCTGATGGTGCAAACACAGGAACAACCAGACTGAAGAACCTGTTTCTAGGGTTTTTGGTTGCTCCCATCCAATGGGTGTAGTAGAAACAGCTTTTCCTCAGCTCTGTCCTACACTTCTAACCCCTCACCCTTCAAGGTCATCAATCTAGAGTGTGCTCACTAACATCAGCACAACTCTGGTAGTGACTTAGGTCCCATAATCTTACTCCAGAATCTATAAACTTTAGAACATCTCCCACTTCAAGAACAAACGTTCATCATTATTTCCAGGCATATGCCTTAGGAATTAAGATGCTGTTGTTTTTCCTCAACTACTTATTATAAAAAAACCTTCAAACCTACAGAAAAATTGAAATAGTCCAGGAATATCCTTTAGCTAGATTTAGTAATTATAAACGCTTTGCCAATTTGTTTATACTTCTCTTTATATATGCATATTTTTTTCTTTTCCTGAACCAATTGAAAATAAGTTATAAACTTGGGATATTATGTCTCCTAAGAACAGAACAAATTCTCCTATGTAACTGCAATGCTGCCATCACAGCCAAGACATTTAACATCAATACCAAAGTCTAACACATATGCGTATTTAAATTTCTGCACTTATCTCAACAATGCCCATTATAGTGTGTTTTCTGTTTGTTTTGTTTTTTAGTCCAGAATCTAATAAAAGATCATGGGCTGCATCTAGTTGTCATGTCTAATTATTCTCCCTTAACCTAGAATCTGTTGGTTTGGTCTTTGTTAAAGAGTTGAACATTTTTGGAGGGTCCAGACTATCTGTCTCATTGAATGCCCAAGCCTGTACCGATGATTACATTAGCAGTTGAAAAATGGCAATTTTTCAAATTCTTCCATTCTTTCTATATTACTTAGCTGGCATTCTTCTATAAAAATTGCTTTCCTGAGCACCTTTTGTATTCTCCTCTTTCTCCTCTGTCATCTTCTTCATCTTCTTTTGATAATTGCTATGGTTTCTTTTTTAATTCAGTGTTTTAGGACGTATTACTGTCCTAATTCATTTATTTATTGTTGATACTCAAATTGTCCCAAATTTGTCTGGTAGGAGCCTTCTTAAACTGGATCTCATGTCCTTTTGATAAGACTCTATTTATGTCACGTCCTCACTTTCTTGTGTAAACTGTTCCAAGATTGCCTTGATCTTGCCCAAACCCCAACCCTGGAATTTGACCATTTCTCCATGTACCCCTGGTTCCTTTTAGTGGAGAATGGCATTTTGAAACCAAGATCTGTGTGCTAGGTATGCTCATTGGCCTGTATTTGTTTTGATATAGAATGTGTATAAAACAATTTATAAACTTATTTCAAAATATGAGCAGTGTCTGTTTATATATAGAATTTTGTAACTTAAGTCACAGACAGAAAAATAAGAAATATGAAAACATTTTGCTCTGCTTTTTTCTCTCTCTTTTCCTTGTTAACTATTCATCTAGGCTAGTACAACCTGATAAACTCAATCACATTAAGTTATGAATCATTTACAAGACTGAACATGTTATACGAATTTGTATTTTATATTCCAACTTGAACTCCTTTTTGAACTCATGGTTATATGTACATTTGTCTTTCGGGGATTTAGATGTCATCATTATGTATTGGGGAGATCTGAGAAGGGTCCAGGGAACTTCTCTGGGTTCCAGTCTGATTTCTGGGATGGGCTCAGGGGATGGGAACATTTAAAGAAACATCCTGCTTTGATACTGCCAAGAGCTGGAATCTAGCTTCTGCCCCTGCCTTGCCTGTCTCAGCCAGAGACAAGGACTTGCCATCACACACAGAAGAGCCCTGTGCCTTTGGAGTCTCATCCATAAATGGAATCCATCATTCCTGCGCTCCACTCCCAACTTTACTGCGTGCCCAGAACAACAGGAAGACAATGCCATTTAATGCTCTGAGCTCTTCAAAGAGAGAAGCACTCTCATCAGAGTGCAATTCATATCAGCTCAAGACAGAAACATCTTGGTGGGGGAGAGGAGAGGTAGATGATGGATAGATAGATACGTAGATGGATAGATAGATTTTGGGTTGGATGCCATCAGAATCAGGGTGTTTTATTCCTTTTAAACTTCCCTTCTCTTGTTCTTTTCCTTGCACCTTCCACTCTCTTCCCTCCCCACTCTTCATCCTTCAAAGTGATCTTAAGAGAGGGCCTTGTATTGTATTCCAGAGCTGGAGTTCATGTGTCTGCACTCTGTACTTTGAGGCACAGTGCACCTATTTGCTCTCTGGACCCAAGAAGCATGCTTAACTGTTGGCTCTGCAGTGACATGCTGGTTTGTCTACTCTCTTAGTTATTGCCACCATAATGCTGCATAGCAAACCTCCCCACAGCTCAGTGGCTTCACACAACAGCCATTTACTTCTCACCCCTGGATCTGAGGTTCAGCTGCAGTTTGGCTGGTGAGGCTGAAGTTCAGGCTCTGGGCAAAGGCTGGGTCCAGATCTGTTCCATGTTTTCCATTCTTCTTGGATCTGTGGCTACCTGAAGTGTGCTCTTCTTTCTCATTGTGAAGTTCAGAAGCTCCCAGACGGCAGAGCAGAAATACAAGAAGCTTCCTAAGGCCCAGGCCCAGAGCTGGCACTCTGTCATGTCTGTTCACACTCCACAGAGGAGGCCAGTCACATGGCCAAGTCCAAAGTCAACGGGATGGGGAAGGAGTGGGTATGACTATTTGCTGAATAATCATTCAAGCTCTCACAACCACCAAAAGTCTCTGGCACTCCAATAACTAATACTTTCCATCTGTAACATGGGAGATACATCATCAGTTTAATTCTAAGGAAAGCAGTGGGATGATTAGCAGTCAGTCAGCACCACAATGGGGAAATCAGCATGACTCTGAGCAGCTATAAGAAGCAGGAAAATGACATTTGAAGACTTTTTGTTCGCTGGTTCTGTTCAAACCTGAACTCTGAAAGATGGGGGAAGGGTTGCATCCAAAATTCATTATGCATAGACAGGTCCTTGCTCCATAGAACGTAATTGCTCAAAGTTCAAGGATTAGTCCCCTTTGCTGACTGAGGTTGACATAGCCAATCTGCCCAGAGATGAGGGGTAGGTGGGGCCTTCAGGGTTTTCTTAGGGAGATTTGAAAACAAGCTGTTCTCCTTCTCCACATCCATTTGAAAGTACTCAAGAAGGGTTCCCCAACACCCTGGGGAGAGAAAGGGAAGCTTAGAGCTTCAGTTCTTGTCATAGAAAGATACCTGTTGCCTCAAGCTTGAGAAGAGAAGCAGATGCTTGAATCACTTTTAAACAAGTCAAACTTCTTAGGGCCTCCATCTTGGAAGAACCTCAATTGTTTGCATAGTGTGTGTGTGTGTGTGTGTGTGAGAGAGAGAGAGAGAGAGAGGAGAGAGAAAGAGAGACAGAGAGAGACAGAGAGAGACAGAGAGAGAGAGACAGAGAGAGGTGAGGATGTGAGGAAAAGAAGGCAGATTCATGGAATGGTGTGTTGGAGGCAGATGTACTGACACATGAGAGACTTGATGACAGCTCCACGCTGATGGTGTTCTCTTTTCATCTACTTTGGCACATGTTGGCATTAGTGGCTCCATGAGATATGCCATCTTTTCCCAGAGAACAGCTTTCCTGTGTCTCTGGAGAGAAAAGTGAGATGTGGGCTTAGAAACTACCTTACTCATCTGAATCTGGTTTTGCAGCCTCACCAGAAATCCCATCCTGTTCATCCCACTATCTTGGACTGAAGGAAAACTCTAATGTTGTTGGATTTTGTGGAAAAGGATGTCACCCTCATATGTGACAAATATCACATTGCATCACTGTTAATTTCCCCAACAATTTGAGCAGGTGAATGCTTCTGACAGCACTGGGCAGAGAAGAGATATTAACCGCAGATCTGTTATAAGTGAACTCAGTAAGAATGTGCACAGGTCCTCAGGGTCACATGTAGGCCACAGTGGCACAAACTCCTGTTCTTTGGAAGCCTCCTTGCCCAGCATGTTCTCAGCAGGATGTTGGTTCTTTTGCCCCTAACTGTCCTTTGAGTCCCCTGAGTGCACAGCTTAGCTGCCTCCAGGTGTGTGGGTTGATGGGAGCCATCTTACCAATGCCTTGTTTTCCAGTATTTATCAAAAGCCTAGCTGAAAACAAGAGTTGAGGAAGGACTAGCAAGAGGATGTTTGGGTTGGTCCTTTTCCCAATTCTTCTCTGATTAGGTCCAAGAGTCATGTTCCTAGTCTGACCTGCTGCAGGCTCCCAGGAGGGCTATTCCCAAATTTCCCCTCCATGCAACTCCAGTGTTCCTCCCCACCCAGTGATGCCTTAAAAAATGGCCCAAGAAACTCATACCCTGTTTTTTTCTAATTGGTATCTATAGAGACATGATTAAATATAGGTTTTATAGTTTTGAAAATACAATCTCATGGGTGGTATTGTGTACTTTCATCAGGAAGTCCATAATTCTGGTTGTCTCTTTTCTTTCTTTTCTTATTCCTCTCCTTCCTCTTTCTTTCTTCCTTCCTTCCTTCCTTCCTTCCTTCCTTCCTTCCTTCCTTCCTTCCTTCCTTCCTCCCTTCCTCTCTTTTTCTTTCTTTCTTTCTTTCTTTCTTTCTTTCTTTCTTTCTTTCTTTCTTT
>VMDR010034704.1:0-10986 GCA_007922815.1 Macrotus californicus | reverse complement strand
GGATATTGGAACGTTTAAGGACATCCTGGAGGTTCCTAAGCCTCTCCTCATTTTTTTGAATTCTTGTTTCTTCATTGTGTTGTACTTTAATGTTTCCTTCTTTCTTCTGGACCACACTTTGAGTCTCGTTTTTCTTCCCATCCCTGTTGGTTCCCTGAAGATTTGCCTTCATTTCCCTTATGGTCGCCTTCATTTGTTTATCTAATTTGCAACCAAATTCAACCAAGTCTGTGAGCATCCTGATTACCAGTGCTTTGAACTGTACATCTGATAGGTTGGCTATTTCTTGGTCACTTAGTTCTATTTTCTCTGGAGCTTTGATCTGATCTCTCATTTGGGCCATTTTTGTTGTCTTGGCACACCTGTTACGTAGTAAGGGGCGGAGCCTTAGGTGTTCACCAGGGCGGGGCAACCTGCATTGCTGCGTTGTGGCAGTTTGTGGGGGAGGGTCTGAGAGGGAACAGTGCCACTTACTTAGCTCTCTGCCAGCTTTCAGTCACTTCCCCCTCTCCTAACAATCAAATTGGGCCCTTCTGGTGCTGATTCACAGGTGGGTCGGCTTGTGTGCATTCTAGGACCCTGTGGATCTCTTCAACCAGCTCTCTCTCCTGTGAGGTTGGGAGTTTCCCCCGCTACCGCTGCCTCAACCCCCACCGGTGTTTTCAATCAGAGGCTTTGAGGCTTTATTTCCCGGTGCTGGAATCCTGGGTTGTGCGTCTGTCTCACTCCCCAGTTGTTCCTCCCAGTTTATCTGCATGTGGGTGTGGGACCGCCGGGTCTGCCAGCTGACACCTCACCTGGTCTGCCAGCCGCTGCCTTGCTGTAAGTCCTCTCCATGCGGCTGCCCATCTCTGCCCTCCTACTGGTCTGGGTGAGTGTTTCTTCTTTAATTCCTTGGTTGTCGGACTTCCATACAGTTTGATTTTCTGTCAGTTCTGGTTG
Source organism: Macrotus californicus (assembly GCA_007922815.1). NCBI lineage: Eukaryota > Metazoa > Chordata > Mammalia > Chiroptera > Phyllostomidae > Macrotus > Macrotus californicus. The sequence goes on along the minus strand of VMDR010034704.1, from coordinate 10,044 downwards.
TTTTCTGTTTTTAAATTTGTTGTTGTCCTTGTTTTGGTTGTGCAAGGAGGCACAGTGTATCTACCTACACCTCCATCTTGGCCGGAAGTCTTAATCTCATTTTTTAAGATGAAGAAACAGAAGTAAAGTAGGGACAAATTGAAGGAGCCAAGACTTGAATCCAGGCAGCCTGTGCTCTTAACCACCGAGATGACAACTTCTCACTCATCAGGGTCCCACCACACAGGTTGTTCTTATTGTAGAGTCATATTCCTGCAAGATGTGTAGGAAAAGAAAAGTTTAAAAATATTATGATAAAGCCTTCTATTCAAAGTGCTTGTGCTGGGGTTTTCCAAATTTTGATTCTTGTGAGAACCCTATCACTCATCCATGTGACTGTCAAAAAAGAAAAGAAAAGCCTAGAAGTATTTAAAAATAGAATCTCTCCCCCCCTCACCCCCACCCCCCAACCATCAGAGCCACTGCCTCTACCTGCCTGGAAGTGTTTTATCACGCCCTCTGCAGTGCAGAGGGCCTAACCCCTGAAAGGTGTGCCAATTCCCGACATTCCATCCTGTGCGCCCTTGCCACTTCCCTCCCATTCTAAGAACTATTGAATGAAAAGATGCCCAAGAAAAAAAACACTTGTGAACTTCCAATTCCTCTAGAACAATCATTCTTAACATCTTGGGGAGGAGTCTCAGATCTTTTTGCAATCAATGGAGTACCTCCCAAGGAAAAGCAAATGCATAGATCCGAATGCATATACAATTTCTCATAAAATTTTGAGGCAAAGCACTGAGCCCTGACCTGTGTGGGAAATCTTCCTGGAAGGGAAGTTGTTCTGTCATTTCGGTACCTTCAACACTTAATAGAGAGTAGAGGCCCCCCACCCCTTCCGCATCAATAATGTCTCTGTGGTACCATCAGAGAGAGAAAATCTTCTCCCTCCCATTTTGTAGCCCAGGTTCTCTGCAAACACCTGGTGCTAACAAGGACTTTGTTCTCTGTGTGTTGTAGGCCTGTGCATTTGCTGCTTAGAGACAAGTGCTGTTTGCAGGAACTGAGCAGAAGCCACTACTCTGATTTCTGGACAGTTTGGGGGCAGCACATAAAACTCTGCATGCCTCATGGGAAGTAGGTAGGAAAAGTTCTAAACCTCTCCATAAGCCCATAAAGAACAACTGTATACCCTTTACTGAAAGGCAGCCAGTCCACTGATTTGTTTTCCCTTTTTCTGAAGAAGATTTAACACATGAACTCTAAAATACCTTCTTGAGGAAAACAGTTCATGGGGTCCCCTACCTGTGAGAGTGTCACAGGAGTGCACTTAACTTAGCTTCTCAGTTCCCTAATCAAGCAACCAAGAGAATGTTTGGGTCTAGGCCAAGCATTGTTCTCTCATTGAAGGAAACACAGAAATGGTTCAGGATAAACTCTGAGCCACTCAGAGCCCTTGCAAGAAATCGTTGTCCCCTGTGAGTGCAAACACTGGCACAATTATCACTGTGGTTAGTTGAAGTCATGCCACCAAGCTGATTATTAGAAATAAATAAGGCAAACAAAGCCAACAGCTAAAAGATATTGTGAAATCATAACCATACCTTCCTCTTTCTCATTTTCCTTTTCCCCCTCTGGTATTGGAGCAGCATAGTTTGACCCTCTCATTTATTCTATCACTATTTTCTACTTCTTTGATGATTTTTGTGTGTGTAATCTACCCTTGCTATCAAGTTTTAGGTTCTTCACTGTATTCATGGATTTCTACACCATGAAAAAGGCCACCTTTGTTCCTTACAAGTGATCTCTGCACCTCTGTGACTACAGAGCCATCAGCACCTATTCCAGACTTGTCCCTCATCATATTTATGATTATATAAATTGTGTGCATGTAAGACTGTACTAATACAGTTCATATATTATAAAATACCACAAAAATAAACTGTAAAAGGGTGTGATGGAATCATTATAAATAGAGCTCTAATATTTAAGATGTCTCCTAATTATTTGTCCATTCCCCTTCGGGATTTAAGCATCCTGTTTTGACTCTCAAGCCTAGTCTAACCTCCAGTGAGTAAACATCAGAGCAAAGCCCTCCAAGAGGCTTAAAACTGTCTGTCGCTGCCTCAAACTGTAATCTATAACACTCCCCTAACACCTTCCATTTGTATAAGAGAATTCATAAGAGACTCTAGGTTATGAACCGAATGGTTGTGTTTCCCCCCAATTCACATGGTAAAGCCCTCACTTTATTTGGTTGTGTTTGGAGATGGGGCCTCTAAGGAAGTAGGTAAGGTTAAATGAGGCCATAACAGTGGGGCTTCGATTATATTGGATTAGATAGGTTTAGGGTCTTTATAAGAAGAGGCTCAAGAAATCCTATGCTCTCTCCCCCCAAGTGCTTGTGTAGAGGAAGGACCACGTGTGCACACGTCAAGATGCTGTCCACCTGCAAGACAGGAAGAACATTCTCCTTAGGAACCAACTTTGCCAGACCTTGATCTGGGACTTCCAGTCCCCAGAGCTGTAAGAAAATAGATTTTTGTTGTCCAAACCTGTTGTGTTTTGTGATGGTAGCCCAAACAGACAAATACATTCTCAGAAAATTTACCAGATTATTCCTGTACCTACACTCTACAAATACGTGTGTGTGTGTGTGTGTGTGTGTGTGTGTGAGCGCGTGTGTGTGTAGAGGGAGAAAGAATTTGTTAAAATATTAGAACTCCATGAATAGAATTCAGATAAAAGTGCTACAAAGCATTTAAAAATGCAGCAGCTATATATTTATTTCTTTGAAATAATCTCCGAGGTAATATATATTATGCTTATATTTTCATGGCATATCTTTGAAAGATACCCAGGAAACTGAGAACAGTAAGTGAATCTGGGTTAACTTTTGAATTTTCTAGTGTATATGTATTAAAAAGAAAGGTTAAAAAAGTATAAAAGGAGGAGAAAAAACATACACAGAACCAAATATCCAGAGAAAGGCAGACACACACACACTCATTCACAAATACACCAAGGAACCCATGGCAAAGTGCACCATCATTGAACACCTTGGGAGGAAAACACCTGAAAGAAGCTCCCTGACTTTCCCTTCTCTCACGTGACGTGACAGAGCTCCAGTGCTTGCTTCTGCTATAGGGTGTGGTGTGAGCATTACTCTTCTCCTTCATGTATACCTGTTTGAGTGTGCATTTCCTGAAGACCTGACTCCATATATTATTTCCCTTGTAATTATTACCAAATATGAAGTCATATGGAGCTTTGTTTATGGTAGGTGCTTAACAAATAAAGATACATAAGTTACTATCTACCATGTTTTATGAGTTTGAAGTTTTTTATGCTATCAAACTTGTCTGAATCCTATAAATGAGTTTTATACCATATGAAACTCAGTGGAATGCTATATGAGTTTTGACTGGTCTTAAAATTTGAAAGTCCCTACTTTCTTTCATCTTCTAGATTGCTTGCTAAATTTGACACAATAGGAAAGACTTACTTCAGGTATTTAGGAGAACAAAGTACCACACACAAAATTATCTCACAAACAACCATATTAACATGTGCTTAATTTCTTCATTGTGTGTGTCTTAAATACCAGCATATGGAATGCATTCTTTGATTATGTTTGTACATGTCACATTATTAAACTTTGTCTGAAATGAGGAACTCTTGGGATGAAGGCCAGATTTGAGTATTGGATGTAGGATAGGGTCCTGGGTGTGCAATGGGGGTAGAGCATTAACTCAGATACCCAAGCCAACATTCATGGGGGTCTGTCTCAGGGCGCCCTGAGTTGTACAAATCAGTTGCAGCTGGAAATATGAAAGCCTGTCCTTGGGATAATGAAGTAAGTGGCTTTCTGTGTCCAGAAGTTATCTGAACAAAATCACATTTTTGTGCATTCATTTGTATTCTACCCAGAAAGAAATCACCAGTAAAGATGAGCATGAAGGACTCTCTTTAGATGTTTGTCCTGGAATAATTGCCTCTCTAACTCTTTTTTCCCCACAGAAGTGTTTTCTCAAATGAAAGCATAGGGAGAGTCTGATATGTGAAATAGAGGAATGTGGAGTGGGGATGGGAGCACCCCAGAATTCCAATTTCTGACTCCTAGGTCTATGGCCTTTGAGTCAGCAGTGGTTCTCAAGCTTTCGTGTGTATAAGAAGCACCTGGGAGTCCATTAAAAAATGCAAGTCATTGGATCTGACCCCTGGAAAGTCTGGGGTCTGAGAGTCTAAATCTTCTCAAGCACCCCCTGCCCCATCTCATGGTCCATCACCCTTTGCAGTGATGCTCAGCAGAGCCCACTGTGAAAACCACCACCAGGACAATTCAAAGGGAGGCTCACTGTTTGAGTTACTCATAAGAAGATAGAAGCCCAGGATTTCAAGTCACTTTAGTTGATTTTCCCATCATTTCCTCAGTCCACCAATCCTTTGGCAACAACTAAATTGCATCAGGCTCGTGGAAAGAATTCTAGGAACTTGTTTACTTTAAGGCAGCAATAATGATAGGCGCAGACTGAAATTTCATCCAGCACTTATTTCCCAAATTATTTCAATAGAAGGAAGTACGTCCAAGCTGAGATCATTCTAAGAACTGCTAAGGACACCAGCTGGAATCCTAAAAATAGCCGATCATGTTCCGAGCCAGATCAGGGAATTCCTTCCCGACATTTGACTTCGGTGGATTGCTATGAACGCACAGCTGCCTGGGTGACAGACACAGCAAGGAAACAAAGGGGCTTAGATTTTAGACACATGGGGCATTAGTGATCAGGCATTGGACTGGCTATTTTCATGTCTAAAAAATTGACATTGGATATTCAGAATAAAAAAATTGACACTGGATGTCCAGAATAGGGGAGTTGTACAGAGCAGGAAATACCTTCCTGTTTTCATTTCAGGTGAGGTTATACATCACCCCTGGGTGCCCACTTGTCTCTCAGACTAGACAGTATAAGAATTACAACACGGGAACCTGCGTGTATGTCTTCCTTTACCCAGATTCTATCACAGTGTCTTTAAGGTGCTCAATAACACCAGGTGACTCTATCTGGGCAGGAAAAGCCTGGGGACATGGTCCCAAGATCCATTTTCTTTCAGAAGTGATGAGCACACTTAGGTATATATATCACCATATATGTCTACAAAATATGTAATGACATGGAGCTTTGTATATAGTATGTGCTTAATAAATAAATTAAGATACGTGAGTTGCAGAATCACAGTTTTATAAACATAATACCTGGGACTATATATTGTCTATAAGTACCAACAACCCAAAACAACTGAACTGTGGTAAATTACATTTGGTATTTCTCTAGGACCTGCAATTTCAGAGAACTTCAGAATGCATATAAAGAGATAGTATATAAGTTACTCTTTTTTCATAAAGACTGTGGGAAATTTCTATCTAAAATTCACAAAGTCCTTTGACTTTCGGAATGAACATATGGATAAGAGAGATGATTATAAGTATTAGTCTAATTTTTAAGTGAGAATACTAGGCCTTTAATATTAAAATAAGCTAACCTTCAGAATAGTCACCCTAGAAAACTGTACCTGTATTTCAATGTAGTGGCCATGTCTCAAAACACTTTAGGAGTCCTATTTTGTGAATTGTCTTGAAAGTTGGATTAGGAGTCACACAAGAAAAACTGTCTTATTACAACAATATTTTTTTAAACTTTTAAAACTCATACATCTTTTAACATGTGGAAAAATTTTAAAAGACCCTCAGCTATTCTCAATCCTGAACCTCATGAGGATCACTGATCATCCAGGAAAGTTTAAATTTAAAGCTAAAATTTATTTTTGTTTTTTTTTAATGAAATCAAGCCTTTCTTTTTCTATTTTCCCTCTGTGAATACATTTTCAATATCCATCACCAACTCACCATTCCTAGAATTTTAATTTTTGCTGATTGTCACTGCATTACATTCTAGTAGAAGCTTTTTTTTTTTTTTAGTACAATTAATGTTCAACTTGAGTATTTATTTCCTTCACTCAGCAGCCTGCCTCTGAGTGAGGCCTTTTCCAAAAATCAAATCCTTTTTTAGTAAAGAGAGTTTGCCACCATAAAATAAGAGCTGTACAGACTTTGAGGGCAGTTTCAGGTGGATTCTTAAACTTTTTACACTGATATTCAGAAAAGAACAATATTTATGTGCCCAAAATCTAATAGGTTGATTAAGAAAATTAATCTTAATAGCCATATCTACTGGTTACAGTTTCTAGACATAGGGTTATTTTTACAACACAGGTCATTATAGATTAGAAGCCACAATGTAGAGAGCAAAGTCTGATCTCCAGTTTATTAGTCATATGGTACATTAATCCAGGACCTTGAAAAACAAGCAAATGAGAGAAAAATTCAGATTTATATAACGTACACCCATAAACGAGAGCCAAGTGTTATTACAGAAACAAGGGTGCGTGTATGTTTTGAGAAGTGAGAGGGATGAGTTTGGAAAAGTATTTATTCAAACTTACTTCAAAGACATTCTTGAAGGCTGACCACTTCCAAATAAACACTGGGAAGAATCTGACCGATCAAAGAGAGAAGTTTGTAAACTACCTCTGCCATTAATGCTGCTGGGTATTTGCTTTAACTTACCAAAGGTCTGTACCCTATCAAAGTCATGCTTTAGATACTCGAAGTTTGAACAGGCATGGGCAATTACAGGCTATAACTCTTGGGTGAAAGGAAATCATAAATGTGACATTCACAGGAGGAAGAGAAAACATCTGTACCGTCCTAAGAAAACCTGATGATGCAGTGCTGATGTTGGGGATGATGATGATGGTGGTAGTGGTGATATTGGTGGCAGTGGCGATGCTGGTGGCAGCGATGGTAATGGGAACAGTGATGGTTAGGCTGCTGTTTCTGCAGTGGTGTCTGCGGCGGTTGAATTTTGGGTGGTGGGAGTGATCCCTCAAATTTTTATTGCACCTTTTCCCCGGTTGTGAACAACGTGATTTCTTCAAGTTTCATATTTTCTCAGAAGAAAAATACAGATAACAAACTGCTTATGTTTTGAAGAGCAGAAGAAAAGGAACCAAAGTGAGAAATCATGTGCCTTTCCAGAATTAGCACTTTTACAAAATAGTGGACCTGGGACCAGAGGCTTCAGTCCCAGACACAGCGCTCCGGCCCTAGAAACTCACTGTGACACTCAGTGGTGTATTTGTACTGTGCTTTACTCTGGTAAAGATCACAAAGATGTTCATTTGGAAATGCTACTGTGGGTTCTCATGAAATACATTTTTCAGCAGCAGCAGGATTAACGGACACTCCCAGAAGTCAAACAGATAAATCACAGACAACATGGTATTCAATATCACCGAATTAAAATCTGGGGAGTCTACTCCAAACCCCAATTCTCCCATTTTCACACTATGTGAAGTTAAATAGGTTGACCTCTCTGAGCCTCTACAAACCATTTTACTCATTACACTCTGACACCAAGCACCAGGCAATTCCCTAACTCTCTGGACACCAACTGGGTGTTCTACACTGCTCAGTTCAATTCTGACACTAGCTGCCCGGAGTTCGCATCAGAACCCCCATGGGAAGGGCACAGTCTCATAAAACTGCCCCCACTTCAGACGCCAGTTGCCAGTCCCTGGTCTTCCATACTTCTGAGAGGCTGACTGTAAATCAGGGATTCCCTCGACCCCTTCCCCGGGCTTCGTAATTAGCTAGAAGGCTCACAAAACTCAGGAAGGCACTTTACTGTTATGGACTTATTATAAACGGTAATATAATATTATATACAGGTCAGGACAGCCACATGGAAGAGATACACAGGGCAAGGTACATGGGAAGAGGTCTGGGGTTTCCACACTCTCTCCCACCCTCCCAGCACCTTGATGCCTCACCAATCAGGAAGCTCTCTGACCTCCCCACGCCCACCCCTACTCCTGCAGTTTAGGGATTTTTTTTCAATGGACATTTCATTATAGGGGCGTGATTGACGAAATCATGGCCATGGGTGATTACCTCTGCCTCCTACTCCTCTTCTCTCCTGGGAAGCCAGGGAGGGGGTGAGGATAAATCATGCCTTGGTCTGTCTCCTGAAGCCATTTAGGGGATGCCCCTCCTGCCACCAGTCATCACATTAGCATACAAAAATACATTCTTATCATTCCAGAATCTCAAGGGTCTTAGATCTGGTATCAGGAACCAGAGGTGACACCAAATAGTTTAACAACAGATGCTCTCACTCTCCCTCCTTCCCCTCCCCCATCACTCAGGAAATCAGTTTTAGGAACTCTGTTCCAGGAATCAAGGATAAAGACCAGATATATGTAGATTTCTTACTCTGTCACAGCCTTAGTTTCTTCACCTAGGAAATAGGATTATAATCATGTGGTTTTAGAGGACTCAATCTGTCACTTGTTGGCAGTACCATGGACTGAAGGAGGGCTCCTGTTGTGGCAATGACCTTCCCTCCCCTCCTCCATTCAACAAGTACATGGTAACTGCTCCGTCCACGCCAGTTTCTGAGCTGGGCACTCTGAGAGATGCCGAAAAGGGAGCGGACAGGTCGCAGTCTGCCAAACCCTTCAGCAGAGCTGTGTGGGCCCCTTAAGGGGACAGTTCTTCTCTAGAGGAGAAGCTTAGTCTGCAGAGCAGCTGGGCATTTATGGTTCAAGTGCGTCAAGTAGCAGAGTGTCTCGAATGTCAATGATTAGCTAACTTCCATCCAGAGTTTAGAGCAGTACTTCACGTATTTGTTTAGCGATCAAAGCCTATGATACCAAACAAGGAAATTGAACCTAGTTCTCCCACGTGCTAAATCTAGAAAGCTAGTTGTAGCTCACAACTACGCAGCTAGTCGTAGCTGTCTTGTCTTTAAAAATGTTGTGTATATCATTGTTTTAAAATAAAATGAAAAGGGAAGAAACCTACCTAGCTACCCTGGCAAGACAGCGTTATCCAAAGGAGATCAAACAGTTCTAAAGGGCTTTCTGAGCAATAAGGCACTCTGCAAATGTTGGCGAGCTTCCACCTACACATTTGATTACCTTTGTTATTTTAGTGTGGGTTATAATCGAAGGTTTTATGATTGTAAGAACGAAAGTCTGTCACCCACACTGGGGATGTTTGGGAGAGAACAGTGAACGTGTGCACGTGAATGCAGGTAGATTAGGAGCTATTCGAAGAAGAGAAAGAGGCTGTGTAGCTCTTACAGGCTGCCATTAGCTTAAAATGTTGACAATATTATTCTATTTTAAATGCTCATGTTTTTTTCAAATTAGGCACTGAATTTGTTTTTCATTGCAAGAGTACCTTTCATGGTAGAAAACATAGAAAAGTGTTAAGTTGAAGAAAACGAAGTGTAACTTTGGTGTCCCTGGCATTCTGAACTATGACCTTGAACTGCAATTAAGTTACTTTTTTTTTACTCCCAACACATTACTGTATGAACCCTTCCTGGTTTAGTACTTGAATGTGACCCCCATTCCCCAACAGCCACGTGTGCCCGTATCCCATGCCTCCCAACTGATCTGAGGTTTCTCCAGGTGTCGTAAACTGTGTTCTCAGGGGCAGGTTTAGAGGTTTGTTTATTTCTTGCTTCTTGGCCTGCAGCCTTTCCTGTTCTCCGAGCACAGCTCTTCCAGGCCAGGCCTGTCTGCCCCCACGAGCATCCCTTTCTCCAGCCTCTAAGAAGAACATGGTTCTTCTCAAAGCCCTCTCCGGCACACACACACAGGCACACACCCAGTACATCTCTACTCAGCACGTAGAACATCTGAGATCAGGCTTCCAGTGAGACTTGACAGAAGACTTGGTCACAAGCGAAGTGAAACTCCCAACTGCTTCTAGAATTGTTTAATCTTAACATGTCAGGCTCGGCCCAACCTCTGCATATGGTCTGTGTTCCATAGGCCTCTCCACACCTCAGAGTACAAGCCCAATTCAGTTCCCAGAAAAAGAGATGAACCTTCTTCTCCTGATCCAAAACTCAACTCCTCTCCTCTCCTCTCCTCTCCTCCCCTCCCCTCTCCTCCCCTCCCCTCCCCTCCCCTCTCCTCTCCTCTCCTCTC